>QVRM01002694.1:0-15000 GCA_003439945.1 Dermanyssus gallinae
ATTACTATTCCGGTCTCTCAATTCTTTTTGACTGAAGTCATTAAAAAAATGCACGGGGGACTATAATTATTTAAAGGCGTACGTTTTCTTTAGATTCCATCGTTTTGCAGCTCCTCTGTCAGCAGTGGGCCACCTTTTACGGGGTGATTATATAAATGATTAAATAACCCGCATAATTGCAAATTTGTGCCTTCACTTTAGGAAAAACGGCAAGACCTTTTGCATCAACCCACTATGTATTTCCAATTTATTCAATAAAAATAGTAGTCACGTACAATCGTATATATATATATATATATATATATATATAGTTTTATACCAACAGTATCGTTGGCAAGTAACCATATTGACAATGATTTGATAAATTACCAGTTAAGTATGTTCTACTGTATTATATTATACTGTAATTTGCACACTCAATAATTATAAACGTATTTGTCAAATTTGAATTAATTTCCTGTAGGCATATGAGGTCATGGGAATCACGCCGCGTAGTTCGCTATATTCTAGATCTGCTTTTCTGTCATGATAATATCTATCACTACTTCTTCCTCTCAAATAGAGAGTTGGTCAGATGCGTAAACTCTCAGTAGTGGCTTTGGTGCGTTGACGTGGGAGGCAAGCAACATATTTATGTAGCAACGAATTCATATTGTCGTGGTCTATTCGAGGACTGCCAACGCAAATAGTAGTACAAATAGGTGACTGCCAACCAATTCCGGGTCGACCGGCACACAACGCTGCAGCTAAACATATATATATATATATATATATATATATATATATATATATATATATATATATATATATATATATATATATATATCAGAATCCCGGTACCCACAGAAGCACCAGAAATCGAGATCGAGTGTGATTGCCGCAAAATCACCCTAGTATGACGCTGAGGCAAGCCGTTTTCCTGACCAGGCAACCGCCAAATGAATGCAAGGCAGGACGCCTGTGGAAAGGAAGCGACAGCTACTACAAACGGAAAATGCAAATATGGAATCCTTCTGCTGAGAGCTTTTGGCGTGGCTGGGAGCTCCGCCACCTCACACAAGAGTTAGCGAAAAGCCAGTGCTGTGTACGGCTTTCAGCCTTGCAAACTATGCGATACCATAACGATGTAATAGAACAAATATAGTATGCATAAGCACACTTAAAAGAGGTTAGCGATGGACCGGGTTTAGCAGATCTGCAATGACGCTTTCGACCGTTGCGGTAGCTGCATGACGCTAATAGCGTCCAATGCGAGGGTTTATTTGGGGCAATTGAAATAGCATGAGAATATTTGTTTGATGATTTGAACACTGTACTTCGAACGGAAACTTTTTTTTAGAGGGAACTGCATTTCGATGAGATGCGACGCTTCCATCTGTAGACTTGACTTCCCGATAGAAAGAGAGGTACACCGGTAGGTGGAATATCAATTTAGTTTGGAGCAAGGTTGCCCCGCATGCAATATGTGCCGAGGTAAAATTTGGCTAACAATCACCTTAGGCAAATTCAACATTCCATTGTTTTATTTGACACCCTAATAGGACAATAACTAGGTACTCAATGCTTGACGTGTGGGTTTGACAGGCCTCAACCTGTAGTTGCTCACATTGGCATCCGGCGACCTCAATTTCACCTAGATAGTGGAGCCAACCGGCGGAAAAGGGCAATACTAGAAGTTGGAGTAGTACCACATGACTGTTTTTTTTGCGCAGATGAGCGTGGTAATTTCAGGTTCGTTTTCCAAGGCAATAAGCTTGCTTAAGACAAGCCGGCTTGAGCATAGCATCCAAACTGTTAAGGGGGGCGAATCTACGATTTCTGGTAAAGTTTGTTCCTTGGGAGACACGTGGAGGCGCAAGCGAGTTAGCAGAGAAGCCCCAGTCTTCCCCTGTAAGAACATTTTTGAAAGTTTGTTAGATACGGTCCCAGAAATATGTTGATTCCCGTCAATTTGTTGATGATGTCAGGCAAATTAAGAAGGGCTCAACGATATATCCCGCAGATAACTTCTAAGTGTAGGGTGGTCTATGAACATAGAGCTTGTTTAGATTGTCTTACTATCCATGACCATCCTACAAGAGAGACTGCTCATGGATAGTAGCGCCAATATGAAGATGTAGAAAAGGCTTGCCCTACTTGAGAGGCGAAGCCTGCGCTTTACGTCTATCTGATTCATTCACTGAAGAGCATGTACAGCTTTGCTGCTGAATGATCATGCTTCGATTACTAATGGCTTGATCAAACAACCACTCACGCTAGAATGGCACCTCTTGAACTTCCCCCCGCATATCCCATGTTTGGCACAATGCAAACTAAAGCTTCTTTTTAACGAAAAAAAAAACGCTGATGATGTGAACGATTCAAATTTATATCATAGTATTGCGTCAGAACGCAGTATTGATCAATATGGTCATGAGATGGTGCCCGGAGGGGTTTAGAAATGTAGTTGTCATGCGTATGACGTCGTGGTTGCACACCACGATCCTGGGGCCATGCGATGTATTGTCGTCGACACTGAAGTCTACCTAAATGACAAGGGACTTTAAGTAAATTCACGGAAAACGAAAGTGATCAAATTTTGCCGAGGAGGTCGATTGGCTGCAGCAAGTAGTAATGGCCAACCGCTGAACCGCTTTCACAACCGCTTTCATAAATGAGTCTTAGGGTACACAATATGTGAGCGACCTTTCCACAGGACACCACGGACAAATGACATGCAGAAATTTACATCCGTGTACACGGTGGTGAGTGTTGTTTAACGGCTGTCGCTGGGTGTTGCAATGCAACTCTTTAGGCTTTAAGTTGTACCAATGTTTATTTATGTAGGGCCTTATGAGTTAAATAAATATATGCTTACTACATATATTTTTTAGAGGTTAACTACCAATACGCTTGATGCAGACTATATGTATGTATGTATGTATGTATGTATATATATATATATATATATATATATATATATATATATATATATATATATATATATATATATATATATATATATATATATATATGCATACATATATATCACTTGCGAAATAACCTAAATTAACTTCACTGTACATTGCATTACCGCCGTTAGTGTCTGATACGTTGGATAAGCCAGCGCAGTATAGAGCATGGCGCTTCACTACTAAACTACTGTTCCGTGATTCGAAAAGTTTGCAGAATGTGGTCTGTATGACGCAATTTTATCACGCCGCCTTATGCAATGAGGTTACTGCCGGCGAAAATCCAGGTTTCAGGTGGTTGATGATAGGGAAATTACAATGTGGTGTATGAAATAGTTAAACGTGTTGATCACGCTCAGAGCAGAAAAACTTTTCTAAAAGTAAAATAGAAACACACGAAGTACTAAACTGTAATTATGCCGCTTGCAATTGGTCACTCAACTAAAACTCTCGTTGAGGCCCCAGAGTCGATCAAAGAAAACAAAAGAAAAAAATAAAACCTTAAACATTTGGTCGCGATGCTGGCCAAAACATTAGATCATTCTATCACTTGCGGCCACAAAAGGGGCTCGAGTAGGAAACTGGACGAGCAATTTCAATAGTTCAGTGTGTTTCTTTTTATTATAAACTTTATTTTATAATATATATTAAAACTAAACTTCTTCCTATGTTGCTTTTATGTGCAATGATTGGTTTTATTAATCGACGAACGTACAGTCTACAACACTGCCGACAATATCAGCGTAAAACTACGATATATACATTATGGGCATTGTTTTTTCAGGTCAATTCGCTTTCCCTCCACAAAAGGATACTCTCTTAGAACCTATAAAACTTGGAGGCGTATTAGTTGCGCTTGTGACCAAAACGACTGCTTCTTTTAGCTGGTAAAGATACCGGGGGAGTGCATTGTTCAGGAGTGAAAGCGAAATGACTGTAATTTGTTATACTCATGTTGAGGTCGAAAATCACTTCACAAAAGGCGCCATTGCAAGTGAACCGAATATTTGGTGTGGAACCAGTCCGTCGTATTCGGCGCATTTGATAGTTTGGCAGAAATTCTGCTTCGTCTAAAAGATACTCGTGTTAGTTACAAAAAAGCAAATAGTTACACTGAGAACAGTTTGCCTTACAAAATAGGGTATAGGGCTATTTTAATGTATCCACTATATCCAATATATACTTTACCAATCCAATATATCCTATAACCCTATGTTTTGCTAATTGCAAATTTCGTTTAACTATATGCTCGTGTAACCAGTATGAGTAGCTCAATCTCAATAGATGGAGCAAAGACTTTTATATGCTTGTCCACCGAACAACTCGGTCGCAATAACGCTTTTTGTGAAGTGATATCCGACCATCCACATCAGTACAACACATGAATGTAATTTCACGCTCACTCCTAAACAAGACATTTCGGCCACTTCATTCCATTAGAAAAACTTTTTTTTGTACAAGTCCTATCGCTATTTCGCAATTATTACCTTATTGTTGTTTTTTTAGCTGCTGTTGTTTATACTTTATTTTAGGTCGGGTCTCGCACTGTATCCCTATAAGATGCAGTTGAAGCAACAACTCAAGCCAACCGACCATCAGGAGCAGCTAAACTTTGCCAGTTGGGCTTCCGAGATGATGATTCCGTCGTGATACCGAATTTGTGAAGAAAATAATCTTTCCCGACTAAGCCGATTTCCACACTGGCCTCTAGTCCAAAGGACTCATTAGGCCCAATTTGTTTCACTCCACGGTGAATGGCGAGCGTTATCGCAGCATGACCATTAATTGTTTTTGGCTGAATTTGAGCGGAATTGATGCAAGTGAATGCTGGTTCCAACAAGGTGGAACCCTGTTGTGTGTGTGTGCCACAGCCGGCGAAATAGTTAAGCTCCTGAGTATGAAATGTCCCGGACTGGCAATTTCTTGTAACTAAACTTGCTGTTTATTGCCGTTGGACGTTTCCTGTAGGTTTTAAAGAGTAAAGTGCTTGCATATATATATATATATATATATATATATATATATATATATATATAATATATACAATAACACACGTACACACGTAGGGACTTCTGGCGTACAGCGCCATCTTTGTTCATGTTCTGGTAGAAATTCGAGTCATCCGACAGTCAACGGCGTAAGAAAATGTCGAAAAAAGCATATCGGTGCACAAAAGCCGTAACGAAATATAAATGCAAAAATTGCGTACTGTACCTTTGTACAATTTCCAGCGAAGATTGTGTGTACGAGAGTATTTAGACGAGTTTCGATCGACTACTTGGGAGCAGCCTTGTCCCCTGAGGAATGTATATGGATGGCAAACAAATTTCAACTGGACATTTCAATATGGGTAACACTTGGTGTTTGAAGACGTATTATTATTTATTATTATTTGGAAGTGTACATCAGTGCATAGATCTAACGCTTTAATAAATGTGCAGACATTGGTGTAAACTACATCGAAATATTAGTATGATTCTATTTTCAGGGAAAAGTAAAAGCATGTTTCTATACCTTACCTTTTCGAAATTGCAAAAACGTTGCCAGCTCCCTATGTACACACACATATGCATACAAGGGAGAGACAGCACGCAGAGAGGCATCCAGGTCAGATCCAGCTCGATGGCTGTATAACGACGGTAGCTAGCTGACTCGCAAACAGGTCTCAACTCGGGTCGCGATATGAGATCAAAGTAAATAGAAGGGAGAAGCCCTATGAGTGAGGTAAAATGCGCCGGCTATGTATATATATATATATATATATATATATATGGATGCATATAGTGTGTACAGAAGCGCATGTGTTGCCTCATTTCTGAAGGTGTGGCGGCAGTTAGCTTGAAGGGGTGCGGGTAGAAGGGGGGTTTGCCTGCCCGGCCGGCCGGGGGGGGGGGGGTCAAGATGGTATGGCACGAAAGCAACTAATTGTCGCGCGCGTGGACGTGCGGAATGCCGAAATGTTGAATCAGTTCATGCTGAGGACAACTGAGTTTTGACGTTCGACTAATGTTCCCGAGCCTTCCTTTGCAGTCGTCGCGGCAGCGGCGGCAACGACGACGACAGCAGAAAATGCAGCAGCAACAGCACCAATATAGTGACATAGAAACAGGGAGAAAGAACGCGCGCTAGAGGAAAGCTTGATTGTAGCGACGGTAGCGACGGGAACATTACTGGCCCACGGGCGGAGATGCGATACACGATTGGGTCGCGATGGCCACTTTGGGCGGCCAGCGGACAGAACACACGAGCAAACCAGAAAGATAAAAGGGGGAGGGAGAGGGAGGGAGGAGAGGTTTAAAGGAGGGAGACGAGAAGCCCCTGTGTTAAAGATCGAGGAAGAGGGAGAAGGGTAGCAAAAGAGAGGGCGAGAGACGTAAAGACATTTGAAATGAAGCATATGTTCTATGAGGGCAGGTGAGGTAGGTGAGGTGCTCGTTGTTATAGGCATCGTAGTTGTCGTTGTCAACAATAACAACAACAGCAGGAGCAACAACAACAACAACAACAGCAGCAGCAACAACAACAACAACAACAACAACAACAACATTGTTGTCGGCGGCTCCAAGCCAACACTGTGCTGGCTGCAGTTCGTCAAGCAGTCGGTCACACCGGCGGCGGGAAAAGTCGCTGACTAGAAATGACGAATTCGTCTTCTTCTTTTTCGTCGTCTCCTTCTTCGGTGCAGTGTTCGTTCAACGAGAGAGAGCGACAACTACGAGACCCGCCCCGTCTGCTCTCCATCGCCGCTGCTGACGATTCCGGCTTCTGCGACGACGACGACGACGACGACGACGCGGGCAACAACAACAACACCGACATAACAACAACAACAACGGCGGCAACAGTCATAACAGTAACTGCCTGCTTACCTGTTGATGAACGGAGAGACGGACGGACGGAGAGACGGACGGACAGATGGATGGATGAATGCGTGGATGGACGATCATGGTGGTAATACGATACGAACTAAACGTCACGTAATACGAATATGATTGCAGCCTCACCAACCAACCAACCAACCAGCCGATGAAAACAAACGACAAATGCCGTTTCTCGTCATTTTTTCTCTTATCATCAGCGTTCGCATCATCATCCTCATCATCATCATCATCATCGTCGTCATCATCCCCACGAGCGCTTGGTCATCAGCAAAATATGATTATCTGCCTCTTAAATGTTGCCGCCTTAATGTCATCTTGTCATTAGTGGCGGGTATAGAAGCAGGCCGGGAGGCGGCGAGGTGGTGAAGGCGCTGCTCCTACTGCTTGACGAACTGAGGGGCTCAATGAAGGAGATGCGAAGAAATAAATAAAAAAAAAAACGTTGATAACAAAAAACCAAGAAGAAAAAGAAAAAGACGAAAAAGAAGAAAGAAAAATATAGAAGGTGCTGGTCATACGTGAATACTGCTGCAGCTGCTGCTGTCTCAACAAGACAAACTGAACAGCAATGAAACACGACGTTCACGTAAATGGGAAGAAAAAAAGGAGAGGAAGAAGTAGTTCGCCCAGATAATGCAGGCGTCATCCTCCGCACTATAGCTCCAGTAGCGATAGCTCACCCGCCACCTAAACACACTAATATATATATATATATATATATATGTGTGTGTGTAAGTTAGTGAAGTTGTGTGTGTGTGTAAGTTAGTGAAGTTGTGTGCGTGTGTAAGTTAGTGAAGTTGTGTGCAAGCTGATTCTTAGTGGACGAACACTCCTGATGCGCTAACTTGACATGACTTCAGGACTGCACTTCGTACGGGAGGGAGAGGGGGAGCAATCATCACTCACCAGCGACTCAACTGACGACGACGACGACGTCAACGACAACAGCAACAACAACAACAACAACAACAATTCGCCGTTGAAGAAGATGAAGAAAAAAGCGAAGCGGAAGAAGATCAGAAGAAGATGCGCAGGTTGAAACGAAACGCCAAACACAGAACACACGGACCAAGAACAATAATAGGATCGACAACGGTGACGACGACAACAACAACAACAACATCAACAGCAACTGCCGAGCCAGTAGCGAGGAAGACGAAAACAAGCAAATCGGGCAACAACAACAGCAACATGAAGGGGAGAACAATAAATGCCTAGCTGACGAAGTATGTTGTTGTTGGTGTTGCTGACGAACTATGTTGTTGTTGCTGACGAAGTATGTTGTTGTTGCTGACGAAGTATGTTGTTGTTGCTGCTGCTGACGAAGTATGTTGTTGTTGTTGCCGACGAAGTATATTGATGATGATGATGATGATGCGCGTAGTGACGGCGGCAGCGGCGACGACGCCGTCGAGATGTCTAACGTGGCATATCGCACCATCAAAGATCACAGAGGCGTCGGGCCCTCATGGAGCTTCATCACTGCTGGCAGTGACTGGCAGAGAGGTTTTGCCGGCAAACCTCAGCGGAACAAAACTGACATATATATATATATATATATATATATATAGAGAGAGAGAGAGAGAGAGAGATGGATATATGTATATATATATATACATATATAGAAAGAGAGAGAGAGAGGGGGGAGAGAAGGGGAGAGAGAGACGGGGGTATAGGGAGCCAAGGAAGGATGTGATGAGGCCTTGTCTGCTGCCCTAAGTGACTGACGGACACCTGGATAGCGGGCTGGCTAGCTAACACAAGATGCGTCGTGCCGCAACGACGGCAGCAAACCGAACCACAGACCTCTCCTCCTCCTTCGTTTTCGTGGATTGTGGTGGCGCGGCCGTTGTTCTTCTGTCAAATAACCAGCCGAACATGGCCGAACAAGATGAGGAGCAGTAGAAGGAGAACAGTAGCCGCAGCAGCAGCAGCAGCAACAGCAGCCATCGCACCGTCAAAAAAACTTCGCCGGAGAAGGCTCGTTGCTCTTGGAACTTTATGCTTACACAGTCATGCAACACAGCCGACACGCGCGTGCACAGTTCGGACGACGCTGGCTTATGATACGGGCGGGTGTGTTTCAGTGTCATCAATGTTAACCGTAGTCGCTTAGAAAAATGGTTAAACAAACGCAAAGAATGAAGAAATGTTCTCATTGCCTGGTTCGGTTCATCGCCTGGAACAGTACGACAGACTCGTTGCACGCTCCACGCCAACTAGCGGTTGTTTCCGCACGACGGTTTAAACGAACGCGTGTACGAACGAGAGGTCTGGGTGTGTGCGGGTGTGCGTGTGAGACATAATAACGTACTAATACGTAAACAAATATAAAAAAAAACGCCGTATTTGACACACTTGACTTGACTACACAATTTGATATCACTAGTTAAACTAGTGAGTTTTATGGTAGTCTACGCCCGTGCTTTCAAATGCAGAAGCTGCTGCTGCTGCTGCTATTGCTGTTGTTTCAAGCCCAAACCTAATAAAGCAACTTGATGTCTTCTTCATACAACATTTTAACCATATCTGACTGATATCCGTCTATATCAATTAGTGGCAATGAGAGAACATGTATAGAAGCTGCATTGAATAATATTGTCTGCGCCATTCAACAATTAGCAGTGCCATGGCACGTTTTGTTTGCACATACTACATCAATTAACGATTGTACTATGATGTGTCATGTATGGCACATCAGCGGTGTCAGCGTCTCCGAGAATTTGTGAACTGCGTCGCAGTCTTCTCTTGCTGCTGCCGAGACAAACTATTGTTCGGTGCTGTTCAGTGGCGCATCATTTAATAATAATAATAATAATCTGCACATACTTGTATTGGTTTGTTTAGACAAGCTTTACCCACAATAATCTACATCAAAGCCATAGCCCGCTCAAAACAAATCGATCTATAAGCGATATCCGTTCCATGTAAGTGTGAATAGTGAGAGTCGACTTTGCTGCACATCAGCCTCGAAGGGCTCACACAAAGTCCAGACTTCCCAGCCAGTCAAGTGCCTCTAAGCAAGCGTACATTCTGTTGTAGCGTAAGGCAGCGAGATTCGATGTCAATGAAATTTGTCAATGGCTTGATTTATCAATAACATATTTATGTACTTGCACACACAAGTCAAGAACGATTTTTGCTTGTTCCGGTCGGAATATACTCGTAGAAGTTCCACCTCAATGTGGACAACAGCGGTAATACATGTGAAGTGGAATATACAATGTGAAATTTATGTTGTTCGTATATATATATATATATATATATATATATATAGAAACTTCGTATATATGTTCACTGAATATTTTTAATGGTAGCTATTATTTTACATACCAAAAGCTAAATCTGTTCGACTGAACGCGTTTTCGATCATTCACGAGTTAAAGCGGATTCGAAAGATGTGGGCTGAAACAGCTATTGTGGTCAAAATATACAGTAGCGTGGGTGGTCGTAGGCCCATATCCGGTGCCACTGACTTACTTAATCACTCACGGACTCGTGTGCAAATGAAATAGATGCTAACTTGTTTCCCCTGTAGCCAAGTGACCGTTGTGACTACGAATGCCTACTACCAGCTAAATACAATAGAATTCGATTATTTACATAACGGAAGTCTTTATTCGACCTGGCGTCAACGGAAATACCCATCCATTTCAGCAACGTAGCTTTTCGTCTTCTTACCTAAAGGCGTCCATTTTTGAACATTTCTGCAGTAGTATTGTGAAGATTGATTGATTTATTGAATACCAATATGAGATTAACAGTGTATATATATATATATCTATATATATATATATATATATATATCCATACATACACTAAACTATACGAGTTGCTTGTGTCATCAGCGTTGTTTGGGAACAATAGACAATTTGAAATCATAAGTAAGCATTTGCGAATGGGCAAGCCATTTTCTCATATAAACTGTGTGCGGGTCAACTAAACTGACGACGTAGTACTTTGACGTTCAGGAGCAGATGAAATTCACGAATAAAAGATTCCTTTTCATCGTAAAGCCGCGCAAAGCCGGGACAAGCCTGTAATCGTAGTTACGGTCCATCCGTATCACTTTGTGTTAACTATGTAATGTAAGTGTGATAGCATCAATATGTATTGTTCTCATAGGCGTATCACTGTTACAAGAAGTCTTCTACTAAGGTTACCGTACTCACATAAACTACAGGCACCTTTGCCGACGCATTGAGCGGAAACCTAGGGCAAGGCAGGAACAGTAAAAACATGAACAATACGCTAAGTAATGTGGTGGGTGTTAATTATGCAATTAAACTTGCAAGTCCCACCGACGTACAAGCATGACGTCGCTCGGTGCGCCGGAAGACGCCTGATAAAAAGTCTCAACGAAGCCTAAGAATATCGAACAGCATAAACCACAAGTCAGTTGTTATGTGCGCGCCTACATTTGTTTCCTGTAGGATACCTCCAAGCAGCCAAACCACTTAGATTTTTTGGAACTCGTACTTTACAGTCAACTGAACCCCCACCTTTCTAGACGAGTTTGGGTCGTAAGACTTGTGTGCAATTATCATAGTATACAGTACGAAGGAGACTTGAGACTTGTTTTCTGAATTAGGTGCTCGACTTGCGTATAAACAGCCAGCAAAAACGACGTGGTAACAAGCATATCTGAGTCTGCTTGTTGGAACGCCGCATTATTGACCTTCTCAAATGTGTCGTTTCGGCTAAGGGTTGACCAACTGGCTAGGTTGGGTCGTCCACGAGCCGAAGAACGAAAATCTTTCGGTCACAGCTTATCATAAATAACGACAGCCGAATACTACATGGATTAACAATAGTCGACCTGTTCAATTCATCAGAGTTATTAACCTAAACGCGATGGGGGTTACGACATCCACGCAGTCAAGGACATCCAGACGGGTCACAAATCGGACTCTGTCTGTCTGGTTTCGTCTTACGCTGTCATGAAACGTTTCTTCATGAGATGAATCTCATGTTCTTTTCTGCCACGAGCAGTAAGGTAAATTGAGTCATTTGCGGGACGGTTCGCATTACCATGGCAATAGTCGCCACCCTTTCATGTTTCATCTTTAACCTTGAGCCATCTTTCGATGATCGATATGTCTACTGGAATATTTGTATTGCTGACTCTCATATGGTGTTGATTTTTCGAGTCTTCATTCAACCATCCGTTATTTAACATTAGCGCAGTAAGTACCGTTTGGCGCTGCCGTTTGGATATGCGAAGTGATTCCGTTAATAGTTATGTCCCGGCACGACACACCAGTATACACTGACGTCCTTCACGCTGAACTTACTCTCTCTCTCTCTTTCGTCCTAATATGAGTAACTGCCACTTCGTTCGGCGTCATCAATGGTTAATAATGTAATTCCCCATCTGTGATGTTCAAAGGCGCGCGTATGTATGCGTATATTCATGTTGAGACATAGGTTAAATATGCCCCATGGATCTAAACAAAAACAAAGGCTCCCTAATAACGACAATACCGGCATTAGATGTTATCGGGGCCATTTAGTAGGGATTCCAACTTGAGATTCTGGATCTGTTATGAGTCGTCCGTTAGACCCCAACACAGCGTCGATCTCGAAGTCGGACGTGTTTCTCTCTTAACCTCGTAGTTCCTAAGAAGTGACGTGTTGAAGAACAAGTCCGAGTTCCGAGGATTGAATCCATACTATCAAATGCGTAGCAACTCAAGTGTCGCACTGTGGTCAGCTCTTCTGTTACGTCCAACCGTTGCTGTCGAGTCTGTTTCAGGCGCTGCCGCCGCCGCTCTCGCTACCGTTCAAAATGTTTCTACCTTTCGGTGACATTCTTGACTCCGCCGCGTAAGCTTTCCTCCTCAAAGGGTGGCGTAGCGTTCAGCTTCGGTTCTGACGCTGTGTGTGACACGACAGCCTTCACTATCGACCGGCCAAACAAGCCAAGATCAAATCAAGTTTTCCGTGCTACAATAATCTGTAATATGGCTAATAAATAATCACGACGACAAATCTGATCAGCGGCAACTGCAGCAGCAGCAGCATCATTGCTGTTGTCGTCATGTACAGTCGTCGTCGCCGTCGTCATAGGTACTGCCATCACCACCACGTTCAAGCAGCGATAGATGGTGTTCGCCTTTGACGCCATGCGTCGACGGTGTCCTCTCTTTTGGTAGATCGATGCGTCAACGGTGTGTGGATGTCGCCTACCGGAGACGCATGTCATGCAGTAGCAGTAGTAAGCTAACCACCTGACCGATCGGTTCGTTGGCTGGTAGGTCATTGTGGTAGTAGCCGGCGTAGCAAAGCGCCTATCTTGCTCGTTCTCTTGCGCTCCCTCGGTCCCTCTCTACGTTTGTACGCAATAACTCTCCCCACTCTCTCCCCCCTCTCTCTCATCTCTCCTTCTCTCTCTGTCTCTCTAATAGCCGTCATCAGTATGGTCATCGGTGAGTGTGTATCGGTTTCAGTATTGCTGCCGTCGTCACAGGCTTCGTTGGTCGTCGTCGTCATCGTTGTCGTCGTCGTCGTCATCGTTGTCGTCGTCATCGTTGTCGTCGTCGTCGTCATCGTCGTCGTCATCGTCGTCGTCGTCGGGGAGTTCGTTGTCAAGACCCCCGCCGCAGCCACGTCCGCCGCCATTATGATCATCACCGATCATCAGTCAGTCAGTCAGTCACCAGCCAGTTCTGCTACCGTCGACAGTGCTCGGTGTATGAACAACCGTCAAAGCAATGGCAGCAACAGCAGCAGCAGCAACAACAACAGCTTTAGCAGCAGCAGCAGCAGAAGCAACAGCAGCAACGACAACGACAACAGGTCTACCGCTATTTGTGTCCGGCCATTATCGGAAAGTATAAATCACGGCCATCAGAGAAGCGAAGCCGTATTAAGACGAAATGATTATTTGTCGTTGAAAGGACAACGACGCCGTCGGTGGTCGTCGCGAAACCAGTTAGGGCGCGCTCGTTACTAGACCAGTTCGGTCTCATACGTCTTTGCACACACCCGAAACACAGACACGAACACGCGCCCGCGAACACACACACACATTCAGGCATTGGTGTGCGGAGAGTTGGGCAGAAACAGCGCTTCCCGCTTTCTCTCGTGCTGCTTCAAATCGGTGCTCTGTGTGATGTGGCCTGAGTGAGCTAGTTCGCTGGCTCGATTGATTGGGTAAAAGTTTTGCTGTCTGCCGTATACCGGCTGGCCAGCTTACATTTATGCATAACACACGCGTGTGCATTTCAACATCCATCTATCCATCCATACAAACAAAACAAGCGCAAACACTACTTGCAATGTACTGTGCTCTTTAAGCAAGTTATTCATTCATGTCAGCAGCAAAAAACAGTCACACTTGAGAGCCAGACCGTGCAAGATGGCTTAGTGGCAAAAGCCTGTCGGAAGGCCTGGGTTCGAAACCCAAACCGACCACTCTTAAATTGATTTGCATGGTTTCCAATTAAGACATGCTAAATGGGGGAGTGGGTTGAAAATCTGCCATGACATGAAAAAAAATCGTACACGACCATCAGTCTTACTGAAAAAAAGCACGTGCGGCTTGAAGGCCACACATGCGCATGAGCAACCGTCGTACAGACACATAACTAGGGATGTCTCACCATTCCTATTTACGACGAATAAAAATGATGAGGCATCCATAGTTAAAGACGTTGTCCTAAAAAATCTAGACAAGCTCAGCTTTTTCTGACAACCCAGAACTGTAGCTTGACAGTCTACACAATACGACACCCCGCCACTGCACGAAAGCACCTCAAGCCATCCTTCTTGATACATAAAGATTTGGAGTTATGAGTAAGGATACATTAAGGCCTAAATAAATAGTTCACGCAGATATAAATATACATACCTATATATGTAAGTGTATGCACATGTTTGTGCGTGTACGGCAATTCAAAAGTAACGAAGAGATATGAAATGTTTACGAATCCTTTCAGCATACTAATGATTCTCACAATATGAAAAGGATGCGCGGCTCTTTCCAGCTCGAGAATATCTGAACGACTTCAACGAGGGCAGATCTTCATTGTTCTTAAGGCTCGTCACAGGTGGCTTAGACTTGGGTACAATATTATGACCCTTTTCTCTCAAGCCGCAAAGTCGAGCCCGGTGGCGTGGTGGGTGCATTCGCCTGCGCCTCGCGGCCGAAGGTGACACATAGCGGC
>QVRM01002694.1:20000-67301 GCA_003439945.1 Dermanyssus gallinae
GCTTGAGTCCTTGCGTTAGCTGAAACTTATACGGATGCGACGCTACGACGGATCTCAAAATACACCTGGTTGAGGTGCGCAAAAGACCCAGTTGTTGGTCACGTTGCCGAACCCATGGTTCCGGACATTGTTGCACGTTAGGGCATTATTGCACATCCCTGCACAGCCACAGCGGCAATATTTTCAATTAAACAAACACTTTGTTGTCTTCTGCGGCTTGGCACATCGCGTACTGAGCCTGTCCTGTAAAACCATTGCACGAGTTCACGAATGGTGTTCTCACAAGGGCGCTCATGGCGATCGAAATTCGCACGATTAGCTCGCTAGCATGCACGGAGTCTTCTTTTTCGTTATACATTTTTCTAATCTCTACGCGTTCTTTTGTTAGATAACGCTCTATCTTCGATTTGTCAGCCCAACCCTGCGCACTATACATATTTGTAGATAGTAACATTGTCTATGGGAATCAATGGAGTGGGGTGCATTTAGCATTTCACATTGGCCAAATGGATAGATGACGACATTTTAAAAAACACACCACGTCAACATTGTCTTACGTAGTTCTGCTATATATATATATATATATATATATATATATATATATATATATATATATATATATATATATATAAACAGTGATAGTGATCATAATCGTGGATGCATAATGGAGCGTCCGGCATACACTTCAGGCATTATTAGTCTATGTCAGCGACGTAATCGTGTGACGCTTCCTTTGTCTTAATAATTACAGCGCGCGCTCGCGAAAAACAAGAGAAAGCAAACGCTCGTGTGCAAAAAGGCGAAAACTGCGCGGCACCAAAGCTTAAGCGATGTAGAAGGCTGAGTAGGAGATGAATGTCACATGGCGAGAAGAAAAAGAAATTTATCACAAACATATTTTATGCAAATGTATCTGTAATTCGACCCAAAATTGCTCTACACATAGCACATAGACATGAGTTTGTTTCGTATTCAACCGCATGGGAACAAGTACGGGACTCGGGTACAGCTAATGATTTTAGAAGAAGTATGTGCGTAAACACGTCACTATATTAGCTTATAGCACTTAGCTTAATTTCGCCTGACATACGCGTTACCGGAAAACGTGTTGCTATGTATGTTTATATCTGTATATGTTTATCCATATACGAATATCTCACGCTGTCTACAAGACCTAATTAAAAAGGAAGCTGATGCTGTTTTTTTCTCAGACTTTTGTGCTAGGAGTTGCGGGTTCAATTCCGCCACGATACAGTCAGATACAGAGTATATATATATGTACATACATTTTATTTTTTTCATTTAGTTATACACACGTTTCCAGCGCAACTTCGGTCACGGCACAATGGCGAGTCCATCGCCCGTGGGCAACGAAGCAGTAATCAAGGCCGCGTATATATATATATATATATATATATATATATATATATATATATATATATGACAACTGTTCAAATTCTTGTTCTCTTTTTTAAAATAGGAATTTCAGGGACGTAAACGCCTATATGTTCATATAACAAATTATACGTTTATATATATATATATATTACTGTTATTGAGGCATATTTTTGTCTACTTTAGCATTGCTTATTGAATGAGTTTATTAATATTCCGCGAATTTAAACTTTATATATATGTCAATGGTGACAGCGGATGCCACCGTTTGTAGCGTGCTAGTTACTGTATGTATCTTCGGGCCCTCCGGAACAGCATGGAATAGGTCATTTTGTCGTCCTGAAAAAGGCCATTGGACCTTGTATAAAAATATAATTGGCAGATTACACCCGGCATACGCACTAACAAGAATGTTTGTAATGAACGAATAAATTAAGGTAGATCCCTCAGTTAATACTTAGTATAGTGTACCTGCAAATATTGTCATTAATACACGCTTTTAACATATCATTCATTAGAACAGACATGTATATATGATAACCAACAATGCGACATTGATTATATAGCTTATATGCATTCACGCACATCATACCAAGTTCCACCTTATATATATATATATATATATATATATGTTATGGATGGTTAGGCATCGTTTCAAAAAATGCGCCATAGCGGGTAAGCGAGTTGCTTAGTGGAAAAGCTGTATAAACCATCTCGTTCGGAAGAAAATTCTACTGAAAGGTACTCATGCTTGTTTTAAGAAAGCAAGTAACCATATTGAGAAGTGTATGCTAAAAATAAAATCCTGGGCTGTCAACTTTTCTAACTTCCACATTCAATCATTAAGATTACTAAATTAAGCTTTTAAACTGAGTATCAAAGATGGATATCCACAGAACAAGTACAATACAATATTGTAAACTTTGCAGGGATCATTTTGATATTGATGGTGGTTCAATTCATGATATGATTAAGATGATATGAGCCGTCCCCCCTCCCCCCGGTGTCATAGAACTTCCATAGGGTCCCGTGTTAGCAGTGAAGGAATGTTAGCGGCTTGCGTACGGTCTGTACATCTGGCTATATCCTTCAGACGAAGCCGAATTTTTCAGACGAGTCTAGTTTTCTCCACCGAACGCTCGTTCGCATGCAATAACGCCCTTTGTAAAGTGATGTCCGATCAACCGTATGACAGGTATTAGCCGTTTCACTTTTACTCTTCGTCCCATTCCAATAGGCAAAACAATTTCTTGAACAAATTCTACCAACCCTTGAAACGTTCATATAGGAACACCCTGTAGATATGTATACGTCGAGACATATAATCAAGATATATGTATACATATATACGTATATAAACATGTGTCTATGCTTAAATCCAGAGTTAGAGCAAATTATTTATTCAAGGCACGTCCTTTCGTTACTGTTGAACTGTTGGTCGAAGTTTCACGGTATTGTCGGTTCCGGTGGTGATGTCGTTGTTGTTGTTGTCGTCGTCGTCGTTGTTGTTGTGGTCGATGGTAAACGGGCCGGCAAACGGACGGCTACGACCCCCCCCCCCCCCCCCCCCCCCCAGCACTACCACCAGAACCACTAGCTCCCCCAGCTCCCCCAGCGCTATCGTTGTCGTCGTCGTCGGCCTGCTGTATGGGCGTGGCGGTAGTCTCGTCGAAGGCAATCCGTCACCTTCATATGCAGATCAGCAATCTGTCGGTCGGTCTATCGGTCTGTCTGCACGCCCGTCACAGTTTCGAACGGACGCGCCGTTAGGCAGTACGACGGTAGACGCACAAGTAAGTAACGACGACATCAACATCAACAACAACAACAGCAACGGCACCACCACTACCGAATAGGTACAACAACAACAGCAACAACAACAATAGCAGCAGCAGCAACAACAGAAGCAGCAGCAGCAGCAACAACAACATACAGGAGCAACAACAAAAACAACAACAATAGCAAGAAGAACAGCAACAGCAACAACAACAACATACAGCAACAACAACAACAACAAACAGCAACAACAACAACCGCGGCAGCACCACCACCGACGAGTGAGCGATTCGAGCTGCACGGCCGGCTAGAGGAGGCAGGAACAGGCGGCTTCGTACGAGGAGGGAGGTTTGAGGCAGGCGGCACAACCCACGACCCGGTAGGTTCCGAACGATAACTGGCGAACGAACGAACGAACGAACAAACTCGTCCGACCAGCCGTTGGAGTGAGTCGAGACTTTTCCTGCCAGCCGCCGCCCCTCATACTACTTTCTACTGCTACTACTGTACCTGATCGATATAGGGCATTTTGCAGTCGCCGACGTGATCGGTTATGCGTGCGTATGTTTAGGCCTGTGTGTGTATGATTGTACGTGCGTGTATATGTGTACGTGGGTGTGTGTGTGTGTGTGCATTCATGTGTTTGTATGTGCATGGCAGTATGTGTATGTTTGGCTTGTATATACTTAGATAATTATATACGTGTCGAGCCCGGTGGTGGCGTGGTGGGTGCATTCGTCTGCGCAACGCGACCGGAGAAGGTACATAGCAGGTGCGCCGGTTCGAGCCCCACCGTTGACCCACCGATTTGTATCGTTATGGGGGTAGTCCGTCTATGAAGCAATCAGGCGAAAAGCAGTCCCATGGACGTTAAATCTTGGCTGAAAGTCAGCCCAGAAAGTCTTTTTATGTACGTGTGTATGTATAGGGCTATACCCTATGTAGAGTGGTACATGTGTGCCAGCGTCGGCGTACCGTTTCGCGCGTGTTGCATGACGCCCTTACGTAAATAGTTGACCCACAAGATGTGGGTCGCGCCTTAGAGCGCCTCCTACCCGGTAAGCGTTGCGGCACTGTGCTGTGCGATCGGAAACAGTAGCTAGAATAACACGTACGTACGAAACCCCGGGACAGAATACGAAGTTAGCAGGCGGAACTCATCGACTTTGGCAGAAAACCTTTCTTCTTTGCTGTCAGGCCGATTTGTGGTCTCATGCTCGTCACCACCGTCATCGTCGTGTTCATCAAAACAGTTTGCGTTGTTGTCATTCTTACTGCTTCGCAATCTGCAGCTTTATGCACGGAAGCGATTGTTACATCGATGTATTTCACACGACTTTTACTCATCAACTGTTGTCAATTGGGAAGCAAGCAGTCATAGCAGTTGCAAAAACGCGTCAAAGACGCGTTTTAGAGGCCTAGCGCCATCTACGAGATTAAGCTAGGACGTGCAGTGGATGTAAGACAATTGGGCGAACTCGTGAGCTATAACTGATTAATAGAGGCGAAACCGAAATTTACACTTACCTGATGCTGTGAGTGATGGTGAAAACCTAAGAAGCAGAAAGATTGATAGACGGTTAGATAGGTGGTCCGTGCATACGACCGTGAGAGAGAATGCAAACACTGCATGGCACGAACAACGTACAACGAAGAGGCAACACTTCGGCGGACATCAGTTCACTATTCTAGAGAATGTTTGCCCTAACCTCGGGCTTCCTCGGAAAACACGCCGACAGGCTCATAGCAATACACTCACACGCATTTATGCACGTGTGCACTGTCTAAGCGTCTCAAAGAGCCAATTGCAATTTCTATATATATATATATATATATATATATATCAAAAGAAAGAGAAACGCAGCTAAATAATCTTGAATTGGAATCATTGCTTAAAAAATATATAATTTGAGGAATTATACCGTTTTTGAAATGCTTTAAATTTAATCCTAAGGGGTCCGCATTTTGCTAAGTTATATATGTAAATATATTTATATATATATATATATATATATATACTTAAAATGTCGGGTACAGTTATTGGTGTAAATTATTGGCCTCGTTGGTTTAGCCGCAGGTCACGGAGAGGCTAGCTCTCGTCTTATGTCTGTTCTGTGCACGAGTCGATTCTTGATCCGTACGATAATCTGTCTTTGTTCGTCCTTTTCGGATGCTGCCTCATGGACGTTATTTCCAATTGCCTCTACTGTTCGGGTCGCCAGGTGGAGCCTGCCGCTTGTCCGGGAAGTTTGAGTGGCCGGCCTATTGGCGGCGGTGATGCTGCTGTGAGATGCTGCTCTCGTTCAATCTGTCGATCCGTACCAACTTATCAACCTGGTGCTCATTTCATTGCCCCTCTTTGGCTGTTCTTGTTATCAGCGTGTGCCATTGCCACCACTATGGCCAGCATCACCAGCAAATCACTTGGGTCAACAGACGACACAAAATTGACCCGGCCCTGTCGTCACGCCCGCGGATTAGTAACAGTCGAGCACAGGTCGTGGTTGAGGCGGCGGCGGCGGCGACTTGACGCCAGCCTGATATAACGATTGACCATTAGACACAACTCAATAAAGAACGCCGACCCGCCAAATCATCACCTAGAAAGTAAGAGGACGCTAATATATATATATATATATATATATATATGCTGTCTATGCAAGTTCTAGCCGTACTAAACGGTGGTGTAGATTTAACGAGATGATTTAGCGGCCTTGTTAAATAAGCGATCCCGCGCTGTTTAGCAAACGAAAAAGTGTCTTATTAAATAAGTTTACCGACATCGAGATCCTGTTACGCTTTATTTTTAACGTTTACATTTGATACATCAACATTTTGCCCCTATGCTCATAAAACACATTTTCAGGCAAATGCAATTTAGGGGATAATTTTAGTATAAAATCGATTCTGGTTCCATTTGTGATGTGTTCCCATGAGACTCTTGTTTACCGTATAACTCTATGGAAATCCTACATTGTGAGGGGGAGCGGGAAAACAGCTTACAGTAATCATATCACATATTGATACCCAAATTATCACCATAAAATGTGCATGTTTCTGAATTTGCGTGTTTTTTTTTCGTAATGAGACACTGTTGAGGCATTGAACGTAAAGAATAAGAAATTAGAACACTTTTTTGCGAACTTATTCAATACTATTTTTCGTTCGTTATCAACATTGGATGCTTTTTAGATAATGCATTTTCTTCAAAATGTAGATGTTCGGTTTCTCTATGTAACAACTAGACAACTAGCACATGTAATCCTAAATCCGGTTAGCCATATTTTAAAATTTTCACTGCCACGCCTATTAAATCAGCTTTTCCATTCCATTGAGAGAAATGCCTATCTTTTAACTTTAATAATCAATTTAGAGTATGGCTAAAACATGTAACATCCCATTAATTCACATATACACGCATTTCTAAAACATTTAGCAGGTTCAAGCAGGATAAATATTATCCCATAAATATTAGTTCCCGTCGAGCCCGGTGGCGTGGTGGCATGCGTCTGCGCCTCGCGACCGGAGGAGACACATAGGTTCGCGCGGGTTCGAGCCCCACCGTTGCACCTTTGTATTTGTGAGGGTCCGTCTTTGAAGCAGTGCGAAAAGCAGTCCCATAAACGTTAAATCTTGGCTGAGAGTCAGCCCCGAAAAGATTTTTTAAAATATTAGTTCCCAAAATATAATAATATCTTATTTTAATATTTTATTATTATATACTACATAAAAAAAATCAAATTAAGTGTATATAATATATACTTTATGACATAGCAACGTAACTGATAAGTTGCTAGTATATATATATATATATATATATATATATGAAGAACAATATTAAAAATATTAAAGCTAAGCATAGTTCTGGAGAAGTGTTAACTTTTATTTTTACATTTAAGCAGCAAGTTGTCTAAGTTTGATAGATACTCGGCACTCCGCGTCAATCAGCTACACCAAAGTCTTATGCAAACAGTGGCACGACTTGAAATTACACAAATAGACAGCGAATATGCTCGTTGAACGCGGCGTGCGAATGCGAAATGTTACAGGCCCCGCGCGCCAACCGTCTCTACTCTGGCTACAATTTTCCGTAACGTTCCGTAAGGCTAATGTCCAAGTACGGTTTACTTTTTCATGTCATGGATGATTTTTAATCCATTTCGGCATTTGCCTTGTCTAAATTGGAAACCATGAAAAGCAATTTAAGAGTGGCCGGTCTGGGTCTCGAACCCAGGCCTCCCGAATGCAAGGCAAAGGCTTTGCCACTATACCATCTTGCTCGGCACCTATGCGTGCGTATCTACGCATGTATAACTAAATTGTCTTCTGTGGAGTAAGGCGTCGTATGTGTTGGCATGTGTGTAAGTGCATGTTGAAACTGGCCTAAGGCCAAGTTTCTCCAATCGTCTCCAGCCTCGGTTCCCGGAAATTGGACTGCATCTTGTAGATATTCCTCGACTGGTTCGATCCTTTCGCTAGGTGGTTGCACTCATGTTCGATTTTATTGCAAAGCAATAAGCGAGGGGGGCCAACCAACGTCTCCCATCGTCGCTGTCCTCGTCCAGTTGTAATAATTCTTTCTATCCCTCGCCTTGCTAACAGCCCAGCTATGACATTCCCACTGGGTGGAGCGCCCTTCGCACGGCCAGCATATAGGTTCAACTCGTTCCGCTTTCGGCATATCTACGTAGCTAAATCACCGTGTCGTTCTCCAACACCACCATACCGGAGAGGAAATTGCTTTTGTCCAGCAGCAGCAGCTTGTCCTGATTTGTCGTACGGAGATCGTGAACCTCGCGGTCGTCACTCATGCTTAGCCCTTATCTGGGGGTGTATGTCCAGCGGTCTGAATGCCGGCCCAACCAGACAATGGCTATAGTAGTAGTACAACAACAGCTCAGAATCGTGCACTTGTTTTAATACGCAACAGGACTCATTCGTTCATAAGGTGCCTAGGAAATAAATCCGGCCCGGAACTGACAAAAATGAACTACATGTCAACCTTTTGAAGCTTTGTGCGTGATGTAATAACAGTGAATGTGCTTTTATAGGTAGTAGTTATTGTGAGCCGAAACATGTGTATATTTGCACAATAATAATCGCTTCGTATTAATCCGTGGCAGTTAATCTACAGCCAAAGACAACGTTTATGTTCAGAATTTCTTCTCTCGTGGATCACCTTTAATCTCCTGCCTACATTGTGCAACAAAAAATCTGCCAGTAATTCTACTGACTGAAGCATACTGACAAATTTCAGTATGCTTAAGGGGACAGGTACAAAATGGTTCTTATTGCAAGGTGATAGTACTTCCGTCAATTCCCCCTGTCAGCATGCTCCGCCAGCACAATGATTTGACTAAACCGTGAAACAGATATCATAACGCTGCCATACAGAAATCTATCCTGAGTAAAGCTTCTACCGTGCGACCACAACGCTCTTTGGCCTATCAAGTGGCACCCAACTAGTAGATATCGATAGCAGACAGCGGCTTAGTAAATAGGTCTTTCAACGCCTAGGCCGTTTGCGCTCACAAAAGGTGGTTTGGTTTTTCTACGAGTCGCCGTATAATCTCATGTTTGGAATCTAACTTAAGGTTTCTCTGCTAGCTTTATGATATGCGATAGGGGCTTCTCCGCATCGCGATCCATGAAGATTTCTGACATTTGTCACACCAAACAATGAATAAGGAGAGGGGCTGACTAGCCAATAGACGATTAATTTATCCTTATCCCACATAAATACAAATGTGCAAGGGTAGGGATCGAACCTGTGCACCTATGCTTCTTCGGTCGCGAGGCGCACATGGATGCAGTACGCTACTGAACTCGACAAAGGGTCATATTACATGTATCCCGTAAGCAGTGGCCAGTGCAATATTTATATTAAAAAAGATTAAGAGCGACAGCCGATAAGGCTCTGAGATACTATGAAACGATATAATTCCCTTGAGAGCTCGTTAAACTTTTGCAGTGATGCAAGCAACTGCTGCAGGTGAAATCGACTACGGGAGTAGAGGATAAGGCCATCAGCGTACATAAATGTACTAACTTGCGAATGTCAACGCTGGATTTTGTCCGGTAGATCGCTTACCAATATTAAGAACAATAGCGAGCAATTATCACCTGCGCAACTTTTGTAATCTGACTAATTGGGGTGTGTTCAGTTTCCCCGTCGTTGATGGTTACAGACTTCTGCAGCATAGCTTGTAATAACTTTAGTATTACCGCTGGAACACTATATAGCTCAAATTTATCTAGGAGTATTGTTTGTGACGCTGTATGAAAGGCCGCCTTTAACTCTACGAAAACAGCAAAAAGAGAGTTACGTTTAACTCAGAGGGCTATTTGAATGCTATTAAAAAGATACGCGCAAGCCGCCATAGCCAACTTCCTTCGTCTAAAACCGTGCTGCTGGTGTGGCAAGCACTCGGTACTTTTTAGAAAATATTTCAGTCGACGCGCTACCAATGCAGATACTACTTTGTAAATAACCTTTTCTTTGCTATGCCACGGTACGACGAAGGTGTCACGGGATCCCCTTTTGCCTGCGGTATCACACTTAGGAGGCCGACCATTTATTCTTCATGCACGTAGAATATCTTATGATGCAGTTGAAGAAAGCAGCGAGGCAAGAAGCCAGAACAATCGTCTGTTGCAAGTGTCTATTCCGAACGAGGTCTAGACTTGAAAACTTCTCTGCCGGCGCCTTCATTATCACATCCACAACCTCCGAGATACCGATAGGGCTAACCAGCTCCTGTCGAGCTTCGGTTGTCCTTTGGCCCTAAATGGAGACATACATCAGGGTGCAACTGAGGACCGTTGATGAGCTGGCAAACATTTGTCGAAAATAACTATCCAGCCTTTCAGATGATACTGGACAGGCTGTTGGGCGCGTGTCGAAGCGCAGCCATTTATGTGGATAAAGCTGGGAATTCCTGATAAGCTTGTTTCGTGCTTTTATCTCGTGCTCCAGTTTAGCTCCTCCACCGCCTTTTTATAAAGCCTACTGGCTACATATATATAGTATACAGTAAATTCATTTCGGAGCGATCTTTTGCCAGGATATACGTCTGATTACAATGTCTTAGAGATCGGCATTCTTGGGCATACCAACTGGTTTTCGAGGTTTGTTCAGTTAAGGACGCACGCTGTGCAGTACAACATATCGAATTTGTTTAAACATTTAAGGGGTTAGGGATAGGGAGAGCTTTTGGCGAGAGCCCCAGTAAAAGACTGAATCAATGGTAGCATTTAACCGTTGCTGCATTTGGCCTCCTGCTTGATTATGTACGGTAGGCGACATTGCAACAGAAAGGTGTTGTGCGGTACCAAAGTGTTTAACTGCAGACCATTGCATCTGATGCTATGATATCTGGCGTTTGCAATATATATATATATATATATATATATATATATATATATATATACAGGGTGTGACTGAACGAATTTTATAGCGATACATAAAATTGTAGAGCTCGTTAAAACGAATATTTTTTCCAATGGAACATGTGCTCTGAGAAGTCTTGTTTCGGAGTTACAGTGAAATTACTACAATTTGTGACACTGGTGTTTTTGCCCGACATAGGAGCACAAAATGTGCTGTTGCGAGACAACCAGTCTTCCTAGACAGAAACTAAGCACACCGTCGTGTTTGTGATAAAATTCTGCTCCATCTGATGAATATGCAAGGCCGGTCAGAAGACGCGACATGGTCGCTTAGAAGAAAATTCGCCAAAAATGAAGTTCTTTATTAGCGTTCACGCCAAATACTTTAGAATCATAACCCTACAACCACTCACAGCGCTCAAAGCGGACATATTCAGCCAATGCGCAATTCATGGCGATCATTTTGGTACCAAACATATGTCAATGCGAGCTGTGGTTGCGGAGTAATTACGAGTTTTCGGCGGGATGTCCAGATTAAGTGCATGAAAAATGACGCGCTGCGGCTGTCGCGCGACACGTCGGCGGTAGTGAACGTCGCCACACAGTCATTTTACATGCACTCAATCTGGACATCCCGCCGAAAACTCGTAATTACTCCGCAACCACAGCTCGCATTGACATATGTTTAGTACCAAAATGATCGCCATGAATTGCGCATTGGCTGAATATGTCCGCTTTGAGCGCTGTGAGTGGTTGTAGGGTTATGATTCTAAAGTATTTGGCGTGAACGCTAATGAAGAACTTCATTTTTGGCGAATTTTCTTCTAAGCGACCATGTCGCGTCTTCTGACCGGCCTTGCTTATTCATCAGATGGAGCAGAATTTTATCACGAACACGACGGTGTGCTTGTCTCGCAACAGCACATTTTGTGCTCCTATGTCGGGCAAAAACACCAGTGTCACAAATTGTAGTAATTTCACTGTAACTCCGAAACAAGACTTCTCAGAGCACATGTTCCATTGGAAAAAATATTCGTTTTAACGAGCTCTACAATTTTATGTATCGCTATAAAATTCGTTCAGTCACACCCTGTATATATATATATATATATATATATACAGTAGACCCTCCGTGTGGAGCTACTAGGTCGGTTCCTCGGCTGTGAAAACCACCCACATACTACGGGATGCTAACGTGCTGATAAGCGCGCCTGTTCTAACGTAATTTAGTTTGCCGAGAGGACAGTTAACGTCCCCGCAAAATACTTTTGTTTTTTAAGGTCGATTTTATCCAAGCAATACACTAGCTTTCTTAACAGGTCGGAAGTAGCTTCCGAAGGACTAGAATACATTACAATTATATTTATGGAAAAAATGTGCATATGCTTGTTCCAGCAGGTGATGAAAGTTTTACGTACAGAACGAAAACCCTTTTCCTGCACGAGCTGACAGCTCAGTTAGTCTATCTGTAACTGGAGTCCTACGGGAGTTATTAGTAACTAACCTAATGACTTGCGTACTAGAGTTAGATATCAAATTTGTTGAGTTGTGATATAGCAATTAGTGGGGTATTTGTATTACACTGTAGGCGTCGAGGCTAGGTCTTGTCTACCTAAAAAAGGTGCCCAATATAATGGCCGCGTTTCAGTCGTACATTTCGGGACAGCATCTGACAAAAAAGTAAGTTTTGTTATGTTGTATGGAGCTCTTGTTTTAAGCAAGCTTCTGCTTCTCAGTGTGTAAACCTCACCAAAAGGAACATGTTAACCAGCTTAGTGGCGTACGAAAGCATGTATTAGATATTAGGTTGGATTTGCTTAGTTCAAAACGGTGAATTACAACTGTCTTCTACGCCCTTCTGCTATTTCTTCTAGATAATGCTGTCACTGTCCGCATATCCTTAATAAATTCGCGTGTCTCAAGAAGAATCCCAGTTTTTGTTGCCTCGATTTTAGTGTACGGTCGGTTATATATACGAGTATGTAAAGAGGTAGGTAGAACGGGCAGCAGAAAAAGCAGTTCATAGTGGCAGATTATTTTGTTAAGTTTCGTGCAGCCATTGCTATACTCTCTAAATAATAGAACGTTTGTTTTACTAGACACCGGGCTTGAATATCATTATTTGAGTTTGCTAACAGGTAATATAATTTATAATGTTATTTTTTCTCAGATAAAGAAATTGAGTATGCATTCAAATAAATATTATTTCTTCTTATGTTGCGGCCTCGTCCCAACTGTTAGATAACCAGCTCATTGTCAAATAGAATAGCGCTAAAGTATAAATAATGCGCATTTTTAGCTGTATCCATCAGATCAGCATTTTTTCTTATTGTGGACCGCTTAATACTCGCTACTGTTTGACACATCTTTAGATAAGACACATACAATATTTGCTGTTCCAAAATACCACATTGTTTAAAGCTACTATTTAAATTATTTTGTATTACTACCAGGGCGCCGTTGCCTCTCAGTTCAAATCGCCGGGGCGAGCGGGCCGGGACTGCGAGATCGTCTGCGTGCGCCATTAATTCAATGCCTTACAGAAGCTCGTGCCAGGTTTCATTAAAGGGGTTCTAGAATCGAGCGCTTCCTGAGTAGTGTGTCTGCGATAACCTTCCAGCGCAGGCTGTTGAATGCGTTTTTAGCGTCCAGCAGTACAATTAGAAGCAAGCCCCTAGTCCGAGGCGGGGATTAGCACAGGGCCTCCATCTTGGTCCACCCGCTCTACGGGCGAATTTATCGGCGCTTTCGGAACTCGTATTGTGCGGGCGTTGCTTAACAGAGGAGGCAGTACTCCTCTGCAAAGCATCGCACGGGCTGGCCTAATTTTTTTTTTTTTTCGGGATAAATTCAATATTGGTTTTCTTCTAAGTCAGAGGGAAACGGGCGTTGCAGAGTATTCGTGTGGCTACGTTATTCGTCAGATCCAGGAACTCCATTCGTGGCCTTTCTCTCCCGCAGAGAGGACCTCCACCGAGGTTACGCCAGGGATATAGTCCTTGGACGCTCCCACTTCATACAGTGTCTTGCCAAATAGAGGATGTTGGGGAATGAGCATGATACGTACCCGACGTTGATCAGGGAGAAGATTTTTCTTCTCTCTGAGTGCCGGCACGCCACGTATTAGTGTACCACTACTGCTACTCCACTTGTAGGTGCGCACCCATGTGTCCCACTCTAGCTCTAATAAGAACTTCCTTTAGCATGGTTCCTTGCTCTCAGCTATATCTCTGCGCAGGAAATTCCTGAGGCGCTTAATTTCACAGTATAGTTGTATGACATAGCTATATTACTGCGCGTTACCATGGTGGCTTCTCTCCTGATATAAATGCAGCGTCTACGGGGCAGCACAACTTCTTCATTTCACCAGTACTCGTGTGAGGCCAGTCGGTCGAGCATGAATAGCGGTCCATAGCTTTCGCAAGGCCCGCTACAAACCACCTGCAACATTTTGTGTAAGTCCTGGACACTCTCGGAATTCCCTCTTAAGCCCAAAAAGTTGGCCCGGAACGTTTTGCTTTCCGGTGGCTTCCACATCGGTGTCCTGTTTGAAGTCCGAGGGGGTGTTACTGTGATGGGTCTCCCGAAGTCATACTGTATGCAGTAGTCGCTAAAGCTTCCTTCGTCAAGTATTACGGTTCATATAAAACTGTTTAGGCATTCCTTCGTGTGCCGATTGTCACGAATTCATTTAACTGCGGCGGAGGGTAGGAGCCGTGCCTCTAACAAGGACAACCATGTCCCACGCCACTAGTCATTCTAGCATCAGTGCGCCTCTTGTGTTAGTATTGGTAAACCCCTATGCAATTTAGGCAGCATTGAAATCTCCAGAGAAGACTATCTGGGGCAATGAGCAGCTCCTAGCTGACCACTCCATGTCCTGTAGCATGTCTACAAGGTCCTTGAGAGTTCTATTGGGGCTGCTACAGTATGAGTAAAAACGAACCATCTCGTCTATTTCAATCCATGAGAAAGATGATTCCGCGCATCTACTTGTTGCTCGGTAGCAGTTTGAAGTATTTTGAACTATGCAATTTTTAATTCAGTCGTCAACCACTCATGCTGATAGGTTTCGTTCAACAAGTTAAAAGTTTCGCTCACTTGTGTTGGAGAGTCCTCTCACGGTCGTTATTTCGTCCAGCATTAAATGAGATACACGATGCTGCAGTTCATTTGAATTATTCAAAGTTGCGTCATTGGAGTTTTGAGACTTAACAGCCCGTGGGTTAGCGGTGATAACCGTTGTCCTTTTTTGCGAGGGTAGTTTAAAACACTCGTCGTCCTCAAAGGGCGTGATAACTGTGTGGCCTGGAACGTCAAGGGCGTTATCCGTCGGAGGTTGGATCTGAGGTCGGGGCGAGGTTGGCGCCGTCGGAGGTTCGGGGCGAGGTTGGCCTGGCAAGTGGGGGCTTGGCAGGGACCCAGACCGCCCAGTTAGCGCCTTGACTCTGGTATTTCGGCAGGCAGATGAACTGGCTGAGTATCCGGCAACTCCGCAGTTGTGGTACGAGGGAACCTTACTGCATCCATTTGAGATGTGGCCCAATTCCCCGCGTTTATGGCAGCGCTTGGCTCCCACTAACTTAAATCTGCAGTTTCGTGCATACTGCCTAACTCTTTAGTATCTTTGAAATATGAGCACAATAACCCACTTGGTTGGCCAGGTGGTCCAGCCTATTGGGACTTTTCCAGTCCCCGTCAGGTTCGCGGCATTAGTGTCATTTAACCGAGCCACTGCCGTTCATCGATCACGGAAACCTTTGTAAGGCTTCTCAACCGCAAGAGGAGCAGCACTGCAACTGTCAATCACATATCGCCGCTTTTGCCGTTTATGATTTCCCCCCAACTTCTTGTTTGTAGGTTTGAACCTTTCCAGCCGAGCGCCCTACCTCATCTCCTTGCACGAACGGGTATGGCATATAAAGACATCTCGCTAACCTGCTAGAAGCACCTTAGGTTAAAATAAAGACGAACTTAAAAGCACTCCTACGCATTAAACCCGGGAAGTTGTTTTTAGAGGCCAATATGTTAGTTGCTTAGCTGCGGCCTTGTTTATCTAAGGACGCCCCTGAAAATGCCGCCGGCACAAGACGATGGCAGTTCTTCAATAGCAATCTCTGTGCCGCATAGCAAATTTTTCGTAGCCACGAAACTCTCATAAGGAAGGTCTTGCGGTTAGATCACAGATACAGTTCGAGCGGTAGGTGCTTGACGGTGCACTGGATCGCTGTTCGATGGACTGACAACAGAGACCGGGCTGACAGCGACTCTGTATTCTGTGTTCTACATTAATTTCTGGAAGCTCTAGCAAACCCAATCGCTGTGTTCAAAGCCAAAACAATTGCTACAACTTGTGCTGTTTTAAGCATTGTAAGCGTTGGCCTAATTCCGCTACACGGCCGGTTTCTAGAATTAATTTTATTATTTGGAGCTTGAATGATATTCAAGCGCCATTATTTTTGTAAGAAACGCATAGCGTGGTTATTGCACGCTGATTAAAGCAAATAGCTGCAGAATATTACACAGCAGATTTTGTAGCCCAGCAAATACGGGATTCCTATTTTCTACGAACTTATTTTTAACACGGCCTCTTTTCTAGGCTACAAGATAATTTATACTATATACTAAGCTATTATGCTATTATTGTGTTGTCATTTATTTTGGCTCAGTACCAACGAGGTTTTGCCTTGCGCATCTGAGTTGAACGAAAATAAAACAATTAAATGCATTGATAATTAATGTCATGCGATATATAAGCATGCTTATTTAGGATACGACAAAGAAATACATTTCCGTACATATGCACAATCTGAGTCGTAGGCACCTACATGCATTTGCGTGTTATAAAATTACGTTTTCTAATAAACTAAGCCGCTCAAAAATCCGCCCCTAGAGATGATCTGTGGGACATAATTGACCGAAACTTGACAGTACTGTAACTGCCAGTGTCATACACATCAAAATCACACTCACAGCGAAAACAGCGTACGCGGTTGATTGGAAGGTATTTAAAAACGTATTATTATTAATATTGTTTTGTATTTGCCTGCGATTGAGGGACCTAAACGTGTACCCGCCTAGGCTCACCCCCACTCCTCATTCCATAGAGCCGATAATAGCGGCGGCGTTTCCCCTACACACTGCGAGCGAGAATTGCTGACGCAGAAACTTGCCCTTGCGCTGGTCACCTGTGTTAGCACTAATTTTGATACCTAGGTCTTTGAGGAAGATACTTGTGTTCTTGCTGATTGGGCCCATCGTTTCCATGGCGACGGGTACGAAGTTTTATCTCCTCTCCAGGTCAGAGTATTTGCGATCTCAGCATGTTCAGCAATTATTATTATTATTATTATTATTATTATTATTATTATTATTATTATTATTATTATTATTATTATTATTATTATTATTATTATTATTATTATTATTATTACTAAAAAGTGCACAACTAGTGTACAATTAGGTAAGCGGCTTGTAGCTAAGCTAGGAATATTTGTTTAGTTAAAAGAGGGTGCTTCAGCGGAAGCATCTTTTTCCGTCATGCATTCGATTGAAGGCAGCGAGTCCAACGAGCCACGATGAGGCAGCCGTCCTCGGCGCGGCCGACTCACCTTCCTTCGCTCTAGCAGACTCGGTCGCTATAGCCGCCGTCAGAGGCGCGACGCGCACTTGAATCGCTGCCTACAATCATAGCAGACCTGCCAGTAGCGGAGCACCCTTAAGGGCCTCCCGTTGTCAACGACAATGACGCACACATCTCATATCCCGCTGTCGGCGTCGGCGAAGGCGAATCGTCACGGCGGGAACTTCAAAGACAACTTTTACGTTGAGGTTGGCGTCACCGCCGCCGCGACCGCCACCAGCAATAGCGACGCGACGGCGGCCTGTTTCTCTTTCAACGTAGTCGGCGAAGTAGCGAAGAGAGATTTGAATGTGTTAGCTTTGCTGTTGTTGGTGCTGCTGCTCCCGCTACTGCTGTTGTTGATGTTGTTATCGTTATCAGCAGTGGTACGCTAGTATCGAGCATGGATGTTTGGGATAGATCGGTTTGGTGAGACGGGAACATCGGCAATGCCACTTCTCAACGCTCAACACTCCCCTCACTGACATTGTAGACGGCGCACTAGTCATAGTTCTCGTATATATATATATATATATTTATATTTATAATGGGGGGAGGGTTGGGTATCCAGCCACATAAGTGGCTAGGGCGGTCGGTGAAGCACGTGACGGCCGTTACTAGGACAAGCTGGGATGGCAATTTCCAGTGCCAATGCCGTGATTCTATTTGCTATTGTTGTTGTTGCTGTTGCTTTTGCTGCAGTTGTTGTTGTTGTTGTTGTAGCGGTTGCAGGTATTCTTGTAGTTGCTGTAGTTTGTTGGTGTCGTTCGGTTCACATTGCTGTTCATGGGTAACTGCGCCCTTCCTACATAGGCTCTAGGTTTCGATTCCGCTCGAGTCAGCTGTATAGCGCCCGATAACAGAATTGATGTCGAATAAATGAAAGGCGACAGATGGGTGATCGAGAACAAAGAACAGGGACATCGTAATCGCAGAGATAGATTAAAAGGAACTTGGCCGAAACAACCCCGGGGAAGCCGCATATGTAAACAATCGCACACAGCGGTGTAAATGGGTGGTAATGTCGTCATATACATGCGTCGCGACAGACAGAAGGCACGTCCTAAGCACATATAAAACGACCTGTAGACGACAAAAACCTGCCTGCCTGTCTGCCTAGTGGCTGATTCCACCCGTATCTGGAGCAGCCACTAAGCACCACGGCAATAAAATAGGCATTGCATACGTTTACGTGTTTACGAGGAATAACTCCTACACGTCTAGGTGGGTCTGCGGTCCTTATAGTAGTATTCAGAAAATGTGCTTGGCTTCAATCTGCAGAGCACATTTCGATGTCGATTGAGCGTTCGATGTCGTTTGACTATTTTTGACGACGGCAATCGTATAGATAGAACGGCCTATACGACAAGAATATTTCTGTGGCAGTCTAGTGTCGCTCCCTTGATGTCTCAAGTGATGACGGAACAATAAACCTTTGTTGGATGAAAACCAGATTGATGGAATCCGTAAAACGTCTTAGGGTGGTAGGATTTAAGGATTACCCTCAAATGCTTTACCGAAAACAATTGTCTAGTTTTAAGTTTTTCCAACATGCGTGCTCCTCCTCGTGCAGGATTGCACGTAATCGCAGCAAATTTTTCGCCCTATATTCGCAAGATGACGGCAGCCTATAACGTTAGCAAAGCGCGCTGTCCTAGGGTTCTGCATAGGTTTTCATTGAGGTGATAAACATCCACTTAACATAAATCTGGCTTCGATTTTGCTAGCTGTACTTCGAAAACTTTGAAAATACAGAGTTGTGCTGCATACTTTTTACCTCAGGTGCCGGGATGCTGGCTCAATGCGTGGCATAATAAATGTCATTTTAGATGCGCGCTGCTAGCAGCTTAACTTATTATTCAGTTACAAGAACACACTATAACTGTGAAATACCTAGTATGCTCCTGGTCCGTAACAAACCACATAGAGCATACACAAAAGTGCAAGCCAAATGTCTATCGGCTGGCCTATTTAATATAATGCACCTCCAACCGTATAGGCTTTCCTTCGGAAAAGGAAGAGTTTTTATATATATATATATATATATATATATATATATATATATTTATATATATATATATATATATATAATGTGTGTGTGTGCGCGCGCTTGAAGCCCGGAGTGAAAGCAAAGAAAGGAAAACATTTACATGGAGTCGAACATGAAATTAAGGTTGATCGACGCCAATCTGCAGAAAGTGTTGATGGAAAAGGAAGGGCCGCTAACGGTCGGGGTCCTCTCTTAACTCGACCATTACGAGATTACGCGTTTCTCATTGTTTTCCTCATCTAGTTCGCGGCCGCGTGTTCATGGAGGTTATTGGTTAAATTTCAATCACCTTATTCGTTTAATGCATATAAGCTTTGTAGTTGTAGAAGTAGACCCTTTGCGCGTCGCTTCCTCTCGGGCGTTTACTGTACATAACAATGTATACTCTTAATGCCCAAGTGAAAATAGCACGGCTATTATAAAACCCAAAATATTTATTTGTGGCATTGAGCAATCCTTCCAGCCAGCGAACATTTGTAAGGCTCGAGCAGACATCTTGCATACCAGCATAAATATTCACAAAACTTTAGGCGGCATAACAGCGGCATCAAATAGGTCAGTCGACTTGTCGCAACGTGTCTAGTATGTGCTATTAATGACCTTTTTAATTCAAGATTAAGTAAAGATTGGGCGTGATAGATTTAGATTCAGATAGAGAACGTATGGGGTCGTTTACGAATATGAGCCGGTTACGAAGTGTACCATTATTGTTTTGCTTTTTGTTGACAAACTATTATGTAGCCTTTTCGGTTACGTGGCTCTCTATAACACGATGTCTTTAACTTAAAACTAGAAAGCACATACTCAGTTAGCTCTAACAATTAGCCCTAATAGGGTGCAAACAATTGTCCCCTAATGAACGTGACTATCTTCTACACCTCTATCTATTCTTATACTTGTGTAAAATTCTGCTGCAGATATCATACAAACCCGTGCGCTTACTGTTCCACATAAGGAAGGAGGTCCTGCGGACGAATCAAGTGCACATCGGCCGATACAGGACGCAGATGAAACACAAAGTCAGAGATTTTCGGGCAAAGGGGTCGAATGTTGAGAAACGACTTGGAACAGCAGAGGCAGACGATTGCATCAACACCCAGGCGGCTACAGCGGCCGTTCAGACGCTTTGCTGATGCAAAAATAAGGGACGTCGGCTAGAAGACCAGTCGCCTTCTGACAACGATGGCGAGATCGCTATCCTGTTGCAATACCCGGCTTCGTAGCGACGAGTAGCCGCCAACGCAGTAAAAGACTATCCCTTATTATGGCGTACAGAATCTTTAGGATTTATAAAACAGTGGCTATAACAATGAGCACTTTCCTAATCAGCTGGCACAAAGCCAACTGATAACGAAAATGATCCAGGCCTGGCACAAGACTTTGACGTACGGATACAATTTACCGTGCACCTAGTTTTCCATCGGTACTTTTTAAGTTCTGTTTTCAACATGACTATATATAAAGTTTAATTATTATGAAATATTTATGCGTGTCGCTAAAAAGTATGCTTGAAGTATTTTTGAAAAGAATGCAGTCAATGTGCTTGACAGGGAGAGTTTGAACACCAATTCTTAGCCTTCTAGTAAAGGTTTGCTCTCTGGCTTAGACAACACGTGCTCATGTAGCACGCCGTTGTTTTGATATTCAAACTAATAGCTGGTCTAACCTATGCCAAACTGGAGCAACTTAAGCTGTTTTGCTTTGTACCCAAATAGTGGCTTAGTCAATATTTATTTTACTAGTCAGCTAAACAATCCTTAACATATATACACAAATATACTTGTAGAACACTCAATGTCCTTATCTGTTAGAAATAGGACACATGCAATTATAAGATCTTACAATGCGTTGTCGTCATACGCGTCACAGGTGTTACCAGGGTCGGTCTGTTTGTAATTCCTGCATGTACCTTGTGTGTGCCTTAGGAGCACATCGTGAGGAATAGCAAAGCCTCACACACTGTGTATGTGGTTTATAACACGAACAACATGGCTTCGGCGTGAACGATCTTTCGAGACAAGAAGCTCTCTAGAGCGCAAATTTTCGATCAAGATTACTGCCATGAGAATGAGTTCGGTAACGCTTGAGCGCAATGGGTGAAAGTGGTAACATGGACTATGTAATGCCCAAAATTCTAAAACGTGTTGCACACGATAATTTAACATGCAGTTAAGTGGTAATGCAAAATACAGCACTAACCCGTCTTCTGAACTAATGATTTTGAGTACGTCTGACTTGTCTCGGATACGTTTTGCAATAATGTGATAAAAACGTTACAAGTTTCAACAGATTCGTGAATTTACCACACAAAAAAACGTACGCTATATCAAAGCAAAAACGCTTCTCGACGTGCTGAGTGGTGGTCGAACAAGCTACCGGTACTCCGACAAGCTGATCGTGATGGCTCAGAAACAATTAGAACCATCATACTGACCAAATAAAAGCCACTTGAACCCATGGGGGCGGAGTCAGTTATGTTTTAAGCAGAAACAACTGCCTCGGGTTGAATTTCTCTTGTATTTCATCCGCATAGAACAAAACGCAATGCCCTTCTTTACTGCCATTTAGCTCTGGAGGGCTATATAAGACGAGCCAATTTCGAAAACAGCCTATACATGTTCCAATACGACTATGCACTTTTGCAGAGAGCAAAATAAACTTAACAACGGCGATAACCGGCGTTCTTCAGGACAATAGCCCCAGCTCGCCCGATCCCGTTCGACTTAACAGTCTCGACTAGCGCAGATATTGTTATCAGCGCCATATTCGAATATTATCGATTAGATTCGACATCAAAATTAACGTCGAATAGATGAGCTAGGACAGTGAATGGGTGATACAAAACAGACAAGCACATACAGTTAAAGAAACAAACTAGAAATATACGCACATGTAAATAACACAGCACAGCTATGTAAGTAGACGGCAATATTGTCGTATGCAAGGTAACAAGTGGAGCATGTAATCTAAAAACACATAGAAAGAGGCCTGAGGACGAACAACTCACCAATCGAGTGGGTCAGTTCATTCGTATTAAAAAGCAGCCACCATGCACCGTGGCCGCTTCTGGGAATAAATTAGGTATGACATGCGTATAAGTGTTTATCAGCAATAGCTCTATACGTCTAAGTGGGTCTTCGGTCCATGTAGTGAGTAATGTCCGATGCCGAGTACTCACATGAAATGTATATATATTGTAGAGAAGTAGATGATGGCAACTTTAACTGTTAGGTAAACGATCTCAATACGGCAAAAATATCTCTGTAACAGTTCGGTGTTCCTCTTTTGTCTCGAATTATGATTAAAAACACGTCATGACGCTATAGAAGGATAAGAGGCATTAGATATCTCAGAACAGAAAAACGGCCAGCGCGTCAACGAATGTGACTTACGGCACCTCCACGTTAGTAAGGTAGAAACTGTCAAATCTTGCTGTACATTACACGCAAACGATGCTTCGGGTCTTTTTTCCAACAGCTGTTAAGTCCCAGTGCTCACGCTATTTTAAAGCGCTAAGATTTCCGATTTAAATTAGGTGATTCTCTGTCTATCGGTTGCGCATGGTGCATTCTAATCACTAGTATATCGCTTGAATTATATTTATGACTACATAAGTTGTAACCACAATTGGGACATTACGACCGCGTGTGAAGCAAGGGCGTCACATACAACAGCAAAAAGCGTCAGACCCTGAGAGATCACTGTCAAAATGGGTAGTTTATCTGACTAGTTTTCTACAACATAAATATTTCCAATTCCTTGTATTTAATTTTATAATTCGTTTAAGGAGCAGCAATGGACACATCAAGGCGTTCGAAAACAAATGCTCGCAGAAGAAGGCCATAGAGCTGCCGTAGTTGCGGTAGAGGTCGAAGCTGGTCACGTCAGCGCCAGATGAATGACAGGAGCCGAGATATTTGTTTTGTTCTTTTTAACAGATGGCTCTTTAATCGAAGAGTAGTTAGGGAAGCAATTGAGCTGCTAAAAAAATGGCATGAACTAGAAGGAGCTGAAAGATGGCATGAACTATAAGGAGCTGAAAGATGGCATGAACTATAAGGAGCTAAAAGATGGCATGAACTATAAAAAGCTAGAAGATGGGACAGCCACCCTATATTCGGCGCAACGTAAGTGAATGGATGAAGATGCACCTCACTGTCTCTGTCTAACATGTTGACTCGCTCTGTCTTTGCTGGCAACTCGGAAAGAGAAGAAGCGTCCTACCGAACTGGGATTTCATCAGTAGAGCGCGTCTCACCGGGGCTAGGTGATGAGCCATTGAGCGCGATCTTTGTCTGTGTGTGTGAGTGCAGGTTCGTCGGTACACGCGCGCTTTCTGATTCAAATCTTCAAGTTCTTCGCCTTGCACGTCTGTCACCGAGAAAGAAAGAAAGAGAGAGATGCCGAAGAGGAAACAGACGCCAAAGAGAAAGAGATGGACAAAGACGAAGACCCAAAGGCAGTGAATGTACGCGGATGGGACGATAGAAGTCGAGAATTCGGCGCGCATCCTCGACGCCCAACGCTCAAAGATGATCTGCCAAAGTAGACAGTTGTTCTCAGCCGAACAATATAAACGCATGGATCGTATAAATTCGCGGCAGTCGATAACTGAGACTCGTCCTGTCCCGTATTGCTAGAGACAGCCATCACAAAGATAAAAGAACTCCAACATCATGCCGTTGCTGCTTTGGGAACGCTCGCTATGATGAACTATGAATATTCGGAGTGCGTCTCTTGTTCGTTTTTTGTGCTCAAGCTTCCCTTCTTTGTTGTCGTTTGTCAGAGAAACGGCGACTGTCAGCTCGATTAGGGTCGGGGGATGATGTGTGGAGGCTTGAGTCTTCCTGCCCTTTTTCTTTGCAAAACGACACAACAGCAGACATAAGGTATGAAGCGGATCTGTGCATATTTTGCGACTGGCTTCTTTGACAAACACGGCCATCGAATGCAGCAAGCAGAATCATTACATTGGATTGGAGCGTAGTATTTATTCACTCTAATTTCGCTAGCAAGGTTCGCTTTTTGCAAAAATATTCCAGCGTCGTAACCTTTATGTTTTCTCCTCGTCCTGACCAGGCTTAATGCGATTTCGAATTTCTAGCCGTCCACCATTGTTTGTTTCTTTGAGCTTTGCGTTATAAGAGTAAATATCGGGGACACGGCTCTGCTAATTAACATGAAATCAGTCTAAACAGAGGCTCTGCAACATGTCATTATGTACTGGATTTTCATTAGTCACGGCCGGTTTAAGGAAAGAACGTTTGTGGCAGTAATGCAGATTGAGGAGAGCGATCAGCACTAGGTACCTGGTAAGAATCTTCTCTAACCATCTTTCCCAGTTTGGGAGAGTGGCAGGTCTCAGCCCTGCCGAAGTGCAATGGCAAGGCCTCCTCCTAGGGTCTCCGCCTTCTTGATCACGGAGGTCCTGGCACCAGGTAAGTTTGTGGTACACTACATTTGAATTAGACACTGAATTAGACATTAATGCCTGTTACAAAAACCGACACCATGCAAATTATATCTTGCGCTCCTTGTAATGTACTTGCAGATAATTCGGGGATCTGCTGTTTTTACGGATGTGGATTATACGATGACGCAGAAAGCTGTCCGGTTCCTGAACGTTACGGGCAACCGGTGTGCTTAACTGAAGACAGAAGACACCAAGGGGCTCAGGGCACTGTACTGTATCAAACATAAGAACTCCGTTCAGTCAGCTCTGAACTAAAGAGCTACTAGCTCGATCTGGTGAAGCCAGGAAAAGTACCTGTCACGGCTACAGAAGTATAATTTTTGTTATTGGAAACCTGGTTTAATGGACCAAACCGTAACGCTGAACTATCATTTAAAAACATCTATTTTTTTAAAAGAGTATCACAGGTAAAATTCACAATGCAAACCAAGCGTAGTTGTTAAAGCCATAGTAGTGTGGGACTCACAAACAGATTGAAATCCAGCCGTCCTTTTTGCCCCTTGTTCAGAGTTGCGGCGGTACTAGCTTTTTAAAATTTCTTCGCCTGGCCATTAAGGCTGCTTAGCTTCGTGCGGTGCGGACAAATTCTACGGCGAGGACTTGGCATGTCATGGTACTTCCCAGTCTTAGGCTCCGAGACAGTAGCTCTCGCTCAGTACTGAGAAAGGCACATCATTCATGGCAGTGCCCTACATCGTCAGTCTCTCCTGAATTGCGCATACGACATAAGGTTTAGTCAGTTTTGCCATGCAGCCTTGGAATCGCTGAACGCAGAAATCGTGGCCGGTTAGCAGTTGCGCAAGTGGGTAGGTAAGCAAACCGTGTTTATGGCTGTACCACTTTGTTTAGATCAGGGAATATTAGTTTTGTCCAGTATCAAGGATGGCCCGGCTGGATTGTTTCCCATTGCTGGTTTCACTTGCTTGGGATATCTTCTGCTGATTAGTATTTCGTCCATCTAGGCGGTATTTGAGGGACTTCTTATGGCTAGGTTTTTTAATAATTTGCCTACGGAGTCTGTTCAGAGAGAACCTGCATGGTCATGTGATTTTAGCCTTTTGTCGCCAAGGGGTATATATGGTAACAATTGCCTTGCTTGCGTTTAAGATATCTAGAGGAGTTATTACTGCTGCTTTTACTAAAACTACTGATGTCATACGTAAGAGATGGCGAGCGACCGAATTCGTGATGTCCATAGCTCCAAACGAGTCCACCGGTCATGCTCTCGAGTACACTGTGCCGACTATCTGGACCCAACTTCTCGAAGAAATTCGCGTGCTTACCTCAGTCAGAATATTTATGCGTGAGGTAAAAAATGGGTAATGCGTGGCAGATCTGGTCAAAGCTAGTTACCTGTTAATAGGTTGACGAAAGCTTGTCAAGTAGTGCCACGATTTATGCTCCAGTGCTGTGCGGTCCACTGCGGCAGAGCCGGCAAGGGCACAACTCTTACTCCTCGTGGAGGACGGCGCCTTAACATACAAGGTATTGACAACCATGTGTATTCGAGGCGACTGCCACACGCAGGACCAAACCAAAGGTGCAAGGCAATGAATTCGTTCAAACTCCGGATTGCCCTGCTCGATTTTAGCTTTCTACCCTGAATTAAACGTTTGTAGAGTATTGTACGCGGCATTTTTAGCCTTAGTCGGGCATTAAAAAATATTTCAATACTTGGTGGACAGCCGAACATGATACCGGCTCTTTGTTCGCATCGACAAACTAAGAACTCACTTTTTATATAGCGAAAAACACCTCTCAACTTGGTTGAAAGTTGTTTTATAGCGTCAAAGAAGCTGCGTCTGATTTGCGTATATTGAGGCCATCGAGTGAGATATTATTAACGCTGCTTCTAAATGTGCAATAATTAGAAAAAAATACCAAGCGTTTTACAGCAATATTTGGCGCAATATGCAGGCTCGTCGAGACGATTGCCAACACTGCATGGGTGAATATAAATTAATTAGCAGTCTCAACCAGAGTTGTGTAGACCTTATGTTGCTTTGTTTGTTTTTGGGCACGCACGTGATCGAGTTAGGCACAACTATTGTTCACAGCTTAGTGCCTAATAAGGCACTAAGCTGCACCATATATATACATGCTATTACGTCGGCTGAAACTCTATGATTGATTAATTGCAAGGTAAACACACTCAACAAATATATATAGACGCTTCTTAGCCACAAGGCAGCCGTTTAGCGGTACACTCTTATCTGCGTCGCCTTCCTGGGGTTTCGCCTTTTTTTTTGTCCACATACAGGCGAGTCTGGTGGCGGAGTCGCAGCTGCATACGAATCAAGACGAAGAGATGACGCTCTAGCTGAGTCTTCGGCCCGGCTGTGGGATGATGGCGGTGCTGGTCGCGCCTGTGGCGCACATCGGCTGGGAGAATCGGCCGATCCTTTCGTTTTCCCAATGTTTTTCTCTTTGTAGCTCGTAGCTTCTTAGCAGTCCATCGCCGCTGCGACGACTGCAGTCCAACAGCAGCCGTGGGGGGCCCACTGCGCCCCGGTCACTATCGGTAAACAGTGTGCTCGATCGGCTTCTGCGCGCGTGGACAGCTCCGGAGGAAGCAGCAATGTGTGGACAGGGTACAGGGGACAGATGAGTGTCGATGCTTCACCACTTCTGAGACGCTTGGAAATCCCCCATTGCCAATGGACGACGACGACGACGACAACAACAACGACGACGACGGACTTGTACTCGGCACTGACGATTTCACTGGCCACTTCGTTCGCTCACTTGAGGCTGTGCCAGGAACCGCTGCTGTGGTCTTGTGTTCTTTTCCGCTCTTTTCCCGATGCCGAGACTCAAGATATGCGTACGTGGGTTTGCTTGCCTGCCTGTCTGTCTGTATGTGTAGATACGTGTGTGGATTTCAGGCGCTAGGGTCGGGTAGTATATGTCGGGCTGTTTTCGATCGATTCACTCGGGGCAATATTATTATTATTGTTATTATTGCTATTATCGCTCTCCGTGCTGTCTTCTGCGTCTGCGTTTGTCTCATATTCTCCTTAACCCACCTCATCGGCCCCTATCAATTCCCTAATTCCCAGGCCCTGTTCTCCCTACTCGCGTGGTCTCTTTCCTTTGCCATCACGTTGGTCTGCTGCCTGCTTACCGAAGATCTTAACGATCGATCTGGCCCACGCCCGGTTTTCCGATGATTCCTGCTGGTTAGTCCATCGGCGTGAAAAGACAATATACAGGGATTCTGGGAACAGAGAGGAGAACGTCGGTGGACACGTCACCAGCTATTTGTTATCCTTAGTGAAAATATCGTAGCACCGGCCGACTGAGAAAATCGTTTCCTTAGCCCGAGAGCCCGACGACTGTCAAAAATAATGCCTACTACTTTGCTTCGGTTATCGGCAAACCTGGGTGGCAGCAAGCCTGCCAAAATGCGTATGAATTCGCCCCAGTTTTGGCCTACAAGAACTTCAAATTGCCGATTCTATTTTGGAAATAATTCAAGTAACAGGTTTAAACTATCCGACATAATTTTTACTGTAGAAATTAATCGTTTTACTGATTAGATTTTATGAGCTAATAGCCGAATGCCGGTAAACTGACACGTCAATAAAATTGTCGATTCCGCTATTCTATAAAGTTATAAGGCATTTAACGTCGTGAGCGCCTACTTTTGTTTGCTTATATGCAAAAAGCCGAACATATAATTGCCTTACGCTGCATCTGTCTAGCTGGACTACAATGAGTTTTAGTTCTATTCACAAGTACATAGCGCGTTGCTACTAACATTTTGTCCATATAAACAACAAACTACTATACTACAAATCTATCTGATGTACATATACTATGTATGTTACACGAGACTATGCCTGATTCACAATGTATTCAAATTGTTAAGTTACTGATCTCATACCACTTACCCTATATATTATTTGTAGACCACTAAAAGTGTCCTGCTGTATTTAATGTAAGCAGGCTACAGAATAAAAAAGTCCACCTATACTTAGACGTGCATCTAATATTATGTCAACCCTAAATGTATACTAATATAATTATGTTGGCTGCAGTAGCTAGGATTATCTTTAGTTACATTACAGATTATTTAGAATAACGCAGATATTACATATTTAGTTAGAATACCGCGCCGTTTTTTTCTAGAAATTTCGTTTATTACTAGTAAATAAATACTATTGATAAAAATTGTATTCATTTACTAGTAATAAACGAAATCTAGTAATATTATAGTACCGCTATAGTTTAGCCCAACGCCTACGGGATGCAATGTAATAATAGTGCCGTGGTGTTACAATATTTATATAACCTTTATTTCATAACGTATAAGGCACAGATTGCCTTCAATTGCAGGTAATCTAAAATTGCCTGTCATTATGTCATATAGAAGCCAGCCTTAAGCGCCGTTCACGAAGGTTAATTTATAAAGATCGGAGCGCGAATCATTGAGCACTGCATGAGTAATGCAGGCGGTCTCCTTTAGTTTCCGATCCATAGCACGTTAACTAGTCTCTCCAGGGCGGACGAACATTTTATTTTGATTCGACAGATGAAGGAAGTAGACGCTAAGAAGGCGATCCCGGATAACTAACGCAGCCTTCGCCTAGGCCACTCAATACACAACGCAATTTAAAGTACTTTAACCTAAGCCGAAACTCTGAGAGGTACTCGCTTGGAGATAAGATAGCACTGAATCGAAGGAGCTTTTAACTTTACTATATGGAATTTCACACATAACATACTAGCGCGCCTTCATTTATTGCCCTATCGTAGAACTATTTTAACTACTATGCTCTCAGGCGTGTACGAAGTTTCATGCGTCTGCCTGCCTGGCCCTTGCGAAGAGATCACTGCACTGCCTCTCTCGAATAACATGCCGCGAGCAGCTGAGTGTAAAATTGTATAATATTTATAATTGTTTATGTTATATGCGTACTCAATATGAGTGAAATAAATACGATGATGAATAACTATTTTAACATCTTACCTATCGCGACGTATTATCGCCTACCTCTGCAAATACTCTGTTACGGCAGGCGTCCCCCCAGGCTTTCTTTTTGAGCCCAACTCTACGTATTATAGCATTGTGTACGACGCATTTTCTTCATCCCCGCAGTGTTAATTCTTGATCCCACGCGGATGATCGAGCTATCGTGGTTACGTCGCGTTACGCCAGTAAGCTGGACAAGGCAAAAATGAAAGGCACACTGAAAGACATCCCCGACAGCTGGCTCTCTTCGCTGAGACGAGCACTTCGTGGCGCTAGTAAGTTTTTATAGCTCTAACCTAAATCTGCTAATCTTAAGTTATATCGTCCTGAAAGAGTGTGTAGCGCATAGATCAAATCAGTTAGCATTGATCGTTGTTTTCTTTAATATATATATATATATATATATATATATATATATATATATATATATATATATATATATAACCTGGCGAAAGGAATAAGACGCTTAAATATATATATATATATATATATATATATATATATATATATTTATAGTCTCGTGCCCAATGTCTTATTCCTCTCGCCAGGTTTTCCGCATATAATGTGAAAACGACGTAGGCCCCCGGCCCTTTTCTGAACAACAGGTTGAGTCTTCTTGCCGATGAGTCAAGAAGTATAGCACATCAAGTTGTGGTGCGTTCATTCCTTTAGTGTATGGCAGCTGCCCTCAAAAATTTGAAGCAGCATTGCAAATCAGTTAACTCACTGATCTAGCACGTGGCCTTGCCTACTTGTATTGCCTTTTGTGCAATAAGGGCGGATTTTGGGCGTTTGGAAGGTAAACCACTTAGCACTCTAGTCTCCGCACATCTTTTCCGCGGCCCGCGATGCCCTAACGGTTCTTCGCCACCTAAAACAGGATATCTGTTGGATGTCATTTAATGTGACACATTCATTGAGACGTTTTATTTTTTACCCACAAGCTTAGTTCGCCCGTTCTGGCAGTAGCTCAGATTTTGTCTCTTGTCTTCTTATTGTTTAATTGCCGTTTCTGCCCTGAGTAACTCGCTTAATACGCAAGTATGCCCTTAATTCCACAATATCATACTGAGCTTATACGCGCAGGAGGACCCTTGACCGTCACCTACACGGTTTAGGGTATTTTTTTAGATTTCCCTTGTTGGTATCATCTCCCCTCACAACCATATGTCTGCCTGAAAAGCCTTGTTGCCAGGATACGTTCAACAACTTCTTCGGCGGCCCCCCTAGTTTAGCTTACTCACAAGGCAGAAGGCCTGCTTAGTGATTGGCGTTATCACTGTCCTTCATTCCACGTTATCTACACACAGAGGTAGGAAAGCCTGAAACAGACACCGACTCGATCCGTCTACTGCATAGCCGGCAGTAAGCCTCCTCTAACGGAAGGTCGGACAACTTGGGCGGATCTGCCGGTGATATGTTGTTTGTGCGAGTATTTGTTGTCAATGGAGCATCTGCTGCTGCAATTGCGTCCGGGGGTGCTGACTAGGAAATGGGTTCAAAGCGGCTTCTTTATCGTGGGTGGCCTGCGGCCCTTGACATCCACCTCTAGGTAATCTTAAAACGATTAGAGCATCTTCCTTTTGCTCTACTGTTTAAAAATGTTCTATTCTTCGTGTTTTTTTTCTCGTATTTATTTCCCTTCGACTACTGTCGATGCCTCTTACTGTTTTCGGCAGCCTATTTTTCCTTCAACTTCGTCGACCCGTCGTACCCACACCTACTACCCACACCTCCCCCAACAACTAACTCCCTCCAGCATCGTCTGCTTCGTTCGGTCGTGTCCCCTCTGCGTCTCCGCAGTATTGTCCTTGCTGCCACCCAGTGAGGCTTGCTGTCTGGCTAGCAGCGCCTGTCTATCCGTTCGTCCATCCGTGCGCGTTTTTCCGACCCGAGTTGCTCATCGGGCTGACGACGACGACGACGACAACGCCAATGGCGATGGCTGGCTGGCTGCCTGCCGACGCGGTTCGTGTGACCGTGGCCGCTAATCGAGTTATGACGGCGGCACAGTGTGTTCCGCTGTTATCTCTCCGCTCTTTTCCACATGGGCGCCACTTAAAAAACGCCCATTTCTGTTGTGTGGCAATAGCCGAAACCGCAGTAGCAGCAGCAGAGAGGGACGACGACGATGACGACGACGACGTCGACAACGAGACACGACCTACATACAACATCGAGTGGTCCACTGAGACAGACCGACAGACAGAGAGACCCAAGAATGGGAACAGAGGAGACGGACACAAAGGAAGGCAAGCAATAGTAAAGTAGGAACACATGCACGGAGGAACAAGGAACAAGATAAACTTGGGATAAAGAAAAAGGTTGTGACATGAATATATATGTATATATTCATGCCACAACCTTTTTCTGTATATGTTATATATATATATATATATATATATATATATATATATATATATATATAACAAGAAACAAGATAAACTTGGGATAAAGAAAAATATTGTGGCATGAATATATATGTATATATTCATGCCACAACCTTTTTCTGTATATGTTATATACATATATATATATATATATATATACATATATATATATATATATATATATATATATATATTTATACATATATATATATATATATATTAAGAGAGAGTATAGCCACAGATTGAGTAAGAGCAGCTATTATTACGGCACAGCGTTTGCTGGGTGAGCTGCGTGTCTCCACGCGACCAGCGACCGACACGAACTGGCCGGGTGGTCGATCGGAGTCTGCGCTCCTACCTGCTGTCCCCATGGTCGTTGTGGTTTTTGGTTGTCGTCAACGTCATGATTGTCGGCGCCGTGGAGAACGAACAAAAAATCAAGAGAGAGGGAGAGAGAGTGTGTTCCGCCGATACTAACGTTCGCTAAGTAGCCGATTTGAACATCCGGCGACTGGGCAGCTGAGATCACACAATTGCGTTGCTTGTTGCAGAAGCTCACATTTGATACAACAACTACTACGAAGCTCCATTAACTTCATCGCATTAGTTCCGCGTGAGTCGGCAGCTTCGCGGCGATGTAAACTCTCCGACTGCCACGCGGCTGTACGTAATACGCGTCCGTCTGCAATTGCTAGACCTCAAATCGAAACCACTCATCTAACTGTTTCACTTTGTACTCGTCAGAAACCTGAATATGTGTATACACGCATAAAACGTGTAAGGTGAAACATACCTAAGTATGTACACATGGAGAGGGGAAGAGGGAAACATAACGGTTAAGGAGGTAGTTGCTGTTGCTTGCGTTTTAACTTATCTCGACCTGCCTCGTTACTTTTTGTCTGTACGCTTGTAGTTCATCATGTTTTGCTTTACTTTGCTTTCTTTCGCTCTGTCATCTGCGCTTGGCCTCTTCGCGTTCTCCTCTTTCGTCCTCCGGCTTTTTTTTTGCTAAGTTATTCCGCCTCCCAGGTCGCTTTGCTTAGATATCCTTCCGCCGCAGCTGTGTCATGCAATTTGGCTCAGCTGATCCGCTCGACCGCATACATACGCACATACACACAAACACGCTGTCGTCTCTACTACCTATGCCCCCACCCACAATTATACAGCATATATATATATATATTATATATATATATATATATATATATATATATATATATATACATAGACGGATGTTCTTATCCTCTGGGGTATTGCCTCTCTGTACTAATAATCCCTTTATAGGGCTCTCAGCGGAGCTACGTGTGTTTTTTCTTATCCACCTTCGTACGGTTTAACTTCGCCGGTTCTTTGCTTAGACTAGGCGTTGCGAGAGTAGACCCTTTTATCAGAGAAGTGGATAAGTAGCCCAAACGCGGGTCAATGAACGCTACAGCAGACTAAGACGCGAAGGGAGTTGCTTTAAGCTGACAACGCGCCGCCTGCTCCATAGCTAATCAATGGGTTCAGTTAAGCGTCTTACTTTTCACGTCACAATCATAGTTCTAACTTCAGTTTTCCCCGTTTGTCCTAGTTTAGTATTCTCAACTGTCGGTCAAAGTTTGTTTTTAGCGTAATTCTGTACGGTAAAATGGTGCTTGCAATTTCCGCTAGTACTCTCGTTGTGAGCTGTCCGATATAGCTGAGCATAAAATGCTCGTCTATCCTAACAACCTGAGAAGAACAGAGTGCATGTACTCATAATGTCAAAACGAGGCATGACTTGAAATTGACGCGCCAGCGGTCGTACAAGTACTAAAAGTAGTTGTACATGTAAACTCATGTGGCGGCGTGGCCTAAGTAGCCAGTGCGCAATCATTATTTGGCTTCTGTGTGCGCTTCGTTGAAGGTTCGACCCCGGGTATCGAAGTTTGTTACTTGTGTTCAAACATGTCAGGAGCGTACATGCAGCGCTTTATGAAAAAGATAACATATTTCGGTGGCGCGGTTTTTTAATGCTCCATTGCTCCAAATGTAATTCCGGATATGGGGAGATGTCTCTGTGCTCAAACATGCCAGGATGTAGCGCTTTAGAAAAAAAATGACATACCTTCTTGGCTCACTTGGGTTTTGTGCTTGGTCATTTCATGCTGATATTTGTTGTTAGGGATGTAGTAGCTCCAGAAAACTTCTTCGTGAGCTCTTCTGGATTGCGAAAATACACCATGTATATATATATATATATATATATATATATATATATATATATATATATATATATATATATTTACTTCCTATCATTTAAAGTGCGTTTTATTCAAAACTTCTTTTATGTATTACACCATTATAGTCGCATGCCTTGTAAGGGTCAAATGCCGTGTACGCAAAATATATCCGTATATACGCTATATATATACAGGGTGTTGCAGACATTTTTCATAATAGATATAGCGAATGGTAGAGCTCGTTAAAGCAAATGTTTTTTTTCAATGGAACATGATGTCTGAGAAGTCTTGTTTTGGAGTGAGAGTGAAATTACTACAATTTGTAACATTTGTGTTTTGTCCGAAATAGGAGCACAAAATGTGGCTTTCCGAGACAACCAGTCCTTTTATACAGAAACTAAGCACACCATCGTGTCCGTGATAAATGCTGCTTCTTCCGAGGAATTACGAGATCGGTCAGAAGACGCGACATGGTCGCTTAGAAGAGAATTCGCCAAAAAATAAAGTTTTTTTATTAGCGTTCACGCAAATACTTCAAATTCATAACCCTACAACCACTTACACGCTCAAAACGGACATATTCAGCAAATGCGCATTTCATGACGTTTTGAGCGCTGTGAGTGGTTGTAGGATTATGATTTTGAAGTATTTGGCGTGAACGCTAATAAAGAATTTCATTTTTGGCGAATTCTCTCTAGCGACCATCTCGCGTATTCTGACCGGCCTTGTATATTCTTCAGATGGAGCAGAATTCTCTCAGGAACACGAAGGAGGACTGGTTGACTCGCAACAGCACATTTTGTGCTCCTATGTCGGGCAAAAACACTAGTGTCACAAATTGTCGTAATTTCACTCTCACTCAGAAACAAAACTTCTCAGAGACCATGTTCCATTGGAAAAAATATTTGCTTTAACGAGCTTTACAATTCCCTATATCTATTATTTACAAAACATTTATTCACCTTTATAAGGCATATGTACAAAACAGTACACAATAATATATGTAAATATACGTATAAAACATGCCTGCCGGTGCAGGCGTTCTCATTTGCTCGAACATAAGATCATAATTTTAAGAGATCATCGCATGTCACTTTGGTTCAAAGATTTACACAGTTTACACAATTCGGACTAGCAGATGCGCGGCGATGCAAGTTCATTTAAAGAGCGCACATAATTACACACTGACGCGTGGTATCTTGAACACGCTTCTCCACACCTGCGGCACACACAAGTTAGGGATGGGTCGTGGAACCCCGTCTGTTGGCACAGCTCATGGTGGAAACCGTGGATGGCAAAACGGGTCACGACGTGCCTGTTACTTCGGTTTGCATCCTTCCACGCCTGGTTCATCATGGCACCTGTGGTGAAGAAGGTCGGGTCGATATCTGAGGTCTTGCTCTCCCATCGCCGTACACATTCTTCGTATGCGGTAGTCTTCTCTAGTTTGAAACGACGCTGCAGCTCTTCCATGAACAGTGGGGTATCCGCCAGCCGATACACTAGTCTGTTGCGGGCGCTTCGATGGAGACCAAGGGCACGCTTAAGGAAGGTTGCTTTGAGTCGGTTGAACGCGTCGAGGTTATCAATAGTGAGGTCTTTCCAGATCACCTCAATTCCATATGATGCCACCGGGGCGATCTTCATATCGAAAAGTCGGAGCGCCGTTTTCAGTGAGAGGAGCTGAGGTTTTTGGATAGTGGCGAGGGTTGTGAGCGCTTTCCTACATTTTTCATTAACATGAAGCGTGAAAGATCTAGCACTCGGGGTAATCCTAACACCGAGATATTGGAAATGCTCAACATAGCGTACTGGTGCGCCTGCCAGAAATAGAGTGTCTTGAGCCGCCAATCGGCCCCCTCGTCTAAACTTAATTGCCTCCGTTTTGTTCTCGTTTATCGTGAGTCCTAGCGAAGGGATCACGGAGTTCAGTCTTGCGATTGCTTGCTGGACTTGAAAGCGGCTCTCCCCAAAGATCACGAGATCGTCAGCGTAAAGGAGAACCTTCACCATCTCTCTCTCGCCTCTTATTTTAGTCGGAAGGTCTTTTAGAAGGACCGAAAACAGAAGCGGACTTAGATTGTCCCCCTGGGCCAGACCTGTTGTCTGCGCGAACGCTGGGAGTTCCGCGACCCCGTCTTCTATCGTGATTTTGTTCTCTTGCATAATGGCGGCCAGTACTCCGAGAATATTTCGTGGGACACCGAGTTCTGCCAGGAAGGTTAGGATAGTGTCACGCGGCGCAGAATCAAAAGCCGACCGGAAATCCACAAATACAGCGTACACAAATTTTCGCGGTCTGGTTGTCATCTCCTTAATGTCCCGTAATAATTCCCTGCAGGCCGTCATGGTTGAGAGCCTCAACCTATATCTATTATGAAAATGTTCTGAAACACCCTGTACGTACGGTTTATATAACAATTTATTTGTTTGCTGTTTGTTATGAAAAATGTTTGCTATTGACCATATAGCCGCATCTAATTATGCACTTCTTTCAAAAATAGGACTTCTCTCCAGCAAAAATTATTTTAAGCGGTAATGACTTTTATTACATTTTGGACCTTAACCGCAATTTTTTAGAAGCTTCAAAGAAAGTAGTGAAAACCATGTGCGCAAGCGTTTCGATCTGTTAGATTCACGCAGTGTGCGAGAGGCAGAGACTTCAACGCTGCCTTGATTTGCGTTCAAAGGCGTCTTGGCAATGATTGTTTAATTAACTGTGAGTGTAAAATGCTAACCGTTGGTATTTGCCGTATATCCAAATGTGGCACGTGCCTGTGCCAAACATTTTATAGAAATTAGTTTTTCATTCAAGATAAAGTCTTCACCACGAACATTATTTAACCATCTTTGGCTACTAGGTACATCTTTGGTACGCCTAGTCACTAAAGCCTCTCCGTATGTGACGGCTATATTTGAAGAAACCAGCTTTCCATATTTCCCTGAACTTGCACAGCCAACGAACTAATTTTTTTTTATTTGCAAGTCATTTATTGAACTCGGCATTGTACAGTGGGGCTTTGAATATCAGAACGTAGATCGCCAACTGGTTTGACAAGATTCACACTAACGGTAACATACTTATTATTATTATTACCATACCGATTCTGCGTAACGGACATACATATACAGCAGAAAAGGAAAAACAATGATAATATGGAAAGCGAACTTACTAATATTGTCAGTAATGTACGTAGGCGTCGGCCGTTTGCAGGTTGCTTTAGGTCCTAGTGTTGTTGGGGCACAGAAACAAAAGAGGCATGCAAATAATGGGACTCGGTGAATGAACAAGCAAATAACGGTAAGAAGTTTCTATCAACTTTACCGTTACGGTTACTCGTCCATAGCTGTGTTCGTAACATAACGTGCCTTCACATTGCTAACGACTTCGCTCACTAAGTCCCGACGAAAACCGAAGTAGCGGAATCAGCGTCGTTTCCACAGCGTCCCCGTTTTGACCGCGCTCGCTTGCTAGAAGCATCACGGGCTGAATAAGAGCAACCTCAAGCATTAGCACTGCAGAATGCATATAAGGCTTCGGAGCGTCTCAAGTCGGGAAAGGCGCCGGGGTCGGACGGCATCTCCGTATCTGTAGCCAGGTTACTGATAAAGGAATATCCGGAAGCGACAACTACCGCAGCGACGGCCGTGTTCTGTCTGGGTTCGTTCCCTACCGAACAGAAGCAAATCTCGTTCTGATTCCAAAGGGCTACACCAACTGCCCACTCGTTTGGATTCCAGGTCAGAGGTTTCGAGTCCAGCCGTAAAAGTACGCCAGACTTGGCGGAGAAAAAGGGCCTCTTATCCGACCCCACTGAAGGTTTTGCAAAAGGCGCTCGACAATTAGCGCCACTCAACACGTCCATTCAAAGGCCGAACTTCTGCGCAGGTCTCTGCCTAGAAAACGCGTTATCTTTCTAGCCGTTTTACTCGATGCCAAAAACTCTTTTACCAGCCTCCCGGAGAGTCTTACTCGAGGCTCTCCACAGGAAAAAAACCTGCTTTAGCTTCTTGTTAGAGTCACACCCGCTTTTTTACATAACGGGTCGATCTAGTCTCGAGAAATGACTTTTTATGACTGCAGAGGTGCCACAATGCTCTTCTCTACGTCCCATGCTATTAAACATAGCTTAAGACAACCGGTGACCTTCCCCCGGAACCGACCTTCTTGCCTGCCTGACCCGAACACCGGAACCTCAGCACGGGCGCGCGAACGGGGCACTCACCAAAGTTGGCATCTTCCGTTTGTTTGAAATCTTTGCATAGGTAGTTCCAAGTCGTTGGCGGATGGGAAGGCGTCTAGTTTCTACTGGCTTAGAACCCTACACTACCAATCCACAGTTGCAGAAGGGTTCCCAGTTAAAATAAATAACTACATATAAATGTTTAAGGGACTAACCATATTCCATGATGGACGGCAAATGTATTATTTGCATATACCTCTCCATATATATATATATATATATATATATATATATATATATATATATATACATAATGCTATACATCACTTGTCACTCACAGAAAGGCAGATATAGGAACGATGCCTGCTATATATATATATATATATATATATATATATTCGCGTTTTTCTGTATGTTGTCCTCTCTACCATACGGTCTATTATTATCGAATCTATTTTCAGCTCATTGTGTAATTATTTTCAATTACGTTTTATCTGCCTCTCGCCATGCTCTCCCTCTCTTTCGCTCTCTATCTCGACCGCTTGATGTTACTGTCTTCATTTTTACTGTTGTTGTAGTCCATGTATGCGCGTTGACTTTCGCCTCCGCTCGTGTGGTCTGTGTGTGTTGGTGTGGGTGAGTGTGAAGACCGCCCTTTAGTGCTGGGATTTTTCGCTCGTTGTTTACGTTGCTGGAGCGATGAACAGGTAGGGAGATACTCGTAGACGTACACTTATAGATCCATATAAATCCAGTAACCCCGAGAACGCGATGCCGATGGGTGCATTTAGACGCTATCGTGCCACAGGCATTAGCCGTTTACAAGCGTCTATAATGTGGTTGTCGAAGAAGCGCTACAGAGAGATCGATATGTAGCGTTGTCGAGGACCAGACTGCTTGCGTCTGCTCGCGGCGACCGCCGCTGAATTCAGACTTGTTCAGATTGTTGTTTCGTTGTTTAGCTTATCCGTGATCGGTGAAATGAAATTGACGGGAAGTGGCAGCCGGTCCTCCAACCGACCCGGTGCTGACGCCATAGCTGCCATCATCACAGCTGCTCCCCTCCGTAGAAGCTATAGAAACATTAGCTAGACGACAAAAGCGTGAGGGTGATAGGCTATGTAGTTACGTATGTGGCCATAGTTCACCCCACAGAAACATCCACTAGCTTTGTCCGCCGCCTTCGCCGCTGCTGCTGCTGCCAACAACAGCTACTAATGCTGCAGTGTTTACGCGGATTCCATCTCTTTCATAAATGTCTACAAAAAGACAGACAAAGAAGAGAGAGATATACAGACAACACTTGTACTCATCATCTCTCGCGTCGTATACAGTGCAGCATTACATACACTCACAAACACACAATGCACACGTTCACATATGCATATCGTACATAGCCATATGCACACATATATGGACGCATGCGTATGTGTCGGGACACAGACGAATTAGGATATACACATATAAATAAGGAACGGGTTAAGATAGTGTAGAGGACACTATCTTAATCCGTTCATCTAACTAGTCGCTCATCTTGTCCTCTCTGGCGCTCATGTGCGGCATGTTTCGACGTCAAAGACCAGTACACACATACGCAGGCAGGCAAAACTATACAAACATCGCCATATAGATATACAGTCCCAAAGATCACTTGTTCGTTTCGCAAACACACAACGTACCTACATGCCTTTCGTCGTGAGTACGAGCACGTTCATACTCAGAGCCATATACTCATAAATTCAGACACACACACGGACACTCTCAGCACACAGACTTGGGTGTCAAAGTATTGATCAAATCGACATAAATACAGCCAGCATGTCCCCCTCCATCTTCGACACTCAGCCAGTTAGTGGGTGAGTTCAATCATATTTGCATCAAGCCAATAATCCGAAGAAGAAAAATACGAAGAATACATGGATTTATATATATATATATATATATATATATATATATATATAAATATATATATATATAGAGAGAGAGAGAAAGAGAGGAAATGACAGCAAGAAAAATGAACGACGGCGTACAACTGAGCAAACGGATAAATGAAAGAGTGACGTATGAATCCAGATCTACAGGTAAGACTGTTTGATCTAGACTTGTTCGCACGTTAGGTCAGCATCAGAATCAAATATTTTCATTGCTGCTTTTATTGTTGGTGCCATTCTTGTCTTAGCTGATGTTGGCACTTTAGCAATTACGTCAATGATGGATGTATCACTATTACTTAGACTTAGAGACAGACTAGCAGACAAAAGCAACGATATCGCCAACAACAACAACCACAACCACAACAGTAACAACGTTTAAACCTAGTGATAGCAATAGCAACAACAACAGCGACGACATTCAAAAACAACAACAACGACAGCAGCAGCAATAGCCAACAACATAATCGAAGCGATTCTGCGACTGTCAAAAAGGCGACGAAGCAAACTGCTCGAGATGCTAACAAAACGCCCAGAGCCAGCAGACACGATGACGAATGAGCTGCGACCGAACGTTGTTTTTGTTGCTGTTCTTGTTGTCGCTGCTGCTGTCGTGGTTGTTGTTGTCGTTGTCGCTGCTGCAGCTGTTGTTGTTGTCGTTGCTGTTCGACATCGCCATGGCCTTCAAATCAACGTCTCATTTGAACAGAACAACAACTCAAGTCTCAACGGCTATAGAGGCAGGGGGAAGCCCTGAAGTGGGCTTCCATAATTCCCCTTCCCCACGCGCCCCTTCCCCACGCGCCCCTTCCATCATCTCTCTCGCGGGGGCCATTGTATATCGGCTGTGTTCTCTCTTGCCTTTATTTGTTCGCACTTTCACAATATTAGACTTCCTTTTCTTTTTCTTCTTCTTGTTTCGTTTTTTCTCCGTCTATCATCTCCTGTTTTCTAGCTTCCTTTTGTTGTTACTTTATTTCTCTCGCCGGCTTCAGCTAGCTCTTTTCCATTGGCCAGCGCGACTACAGCCCCTCCGCTGTCCATTCTCCACCACTGTTCGATTTGAATCCGAAAAACGACGTGCCGCGATATGCCTGCCCATCTGTCTGTCTGTCTATTTGTTTGCTGGTTTGTTTGTGTTGTCTGCGCCGTGATCATAATGATGATGATGATCAGAGGTGTTAGACGGGGGTAGGGGGGGGAGGGGTCGTAGTCGCAGAGGTGGATGGCGATCGAATCAACTCTCTACCAGCGGCGAAAGTCCGTCACACTCTTGGAGTTAGTTAGCCACTCAGTCAATCCATCTATCAGACGGCCCCTGCACCAGGTAAGGACGTTGCTGCTGCTGTTGCTGCTGCTGCTGCTGCTGCTGCTGTTGTTGTTGTTGTTGTTGTTGTTGTTGTTGTTGTTGTTGTTGTTGTTGTTGTTGTTGTTGTTGTGTTGTTGTTGTTGTTGTTGTTGTTGTTGCTGCTGCTGTTATTGTTGTTGTTGCTGTTATTGTTGTTGTTGCTGTTATTGTTGTTGTTGCTGTTGCTGCCGCAAAATCAGTGTCATTGTGGGTCGACGGCACAGCGAGGTTTAGGCGGACGGAAGACGCGCCTAGACGCGTGCCTCACTCAACGGGTGATTGAAGTAAGTGAAGAGAGTGAGCGGGTGGGTTGCTGACGCCGGCGTCGGCCAGCGTAGAGAGAACGCCAGCGAGACGAAGGAGGAGAACGATGCCAACGATGCTAGGTAGCTGGCTGCCTACCTGACTGACTGAGGGGCCAACGGACGGATGAAGGGATGCGGATACGACGACTCACTGCTACAGAAGGGCCACCGAAGGCCCAAGACGACGCTGAAGTCGACGTCAACGTACATAGAGACCAGAAGCCTTGGTGGCTGCAAATGCCGCAGCTGCGTCATAGCTGAGCATGCGATGTTGTCCCCGTCATAGCTGGCTGTCCGGTCGGTCGTTGTAGCCTGCAGGCCAGACCGGTAACGAACACAACGCTCATCATCATCATCATCATCATCGTCGTCGTCATCATCATCAACATCATGATTTGAATACAACTATAACATGATGGCCAGAGGTTTTGTTGTTTCTGGGTGGGTGGCCTAGCCTAGTTGATGAATTAGCATACCCTAACGTGCAGTCCTAAGTAGAACGAGGCGGTGATCGTGTTACTAACGAATTATGCGCCGCCATGCATCGTTGTTACTTCGCGCACTGTATTCTTGGTATTGCCTTGTTTTGTGTTTTTTTTTTGGCGTTCTCCTGCTCTTGTGTCATGGTTGTTTATTGCTTTTTTTTCGGTCGCTGTTTCTACTGCTTTGTTCTTGTCTTTTTCCTCAATCTTAGTGTGGTGTTTATGCATATTTGAGTACTGCTGTTCTTATCAATGCTATTGGATGGTGTTTTCACAATAAACGTTGGAGGTTTGCTTTGCTTGTGTTGTTTTTGCTAAACGATTGCTTTGTCGCTTATGTGGTCGCTCGTGACGAATTATTTGTGCCGTTATTATCGTCATCTTCTAATTTATTCTATACGTATTTTGTCAACCAGCTGTTTTATGACCGTGTCGAGCCCCGTGGGCTGGTGCCTGCGTCTCGTGACCACAAGGGCACATAGGTTCGAGCCCCATCGTTGCATACATTTGTATTTATGGGGGTCGAAATGCGAAGGGCAGTCTCGTGAACGTTAAATCTTGGCTCAAGGTCAGCCCGAAAATTGAAAAAAAAGTTTGACCGTATTCATATATTGACAGCAACTTATTGAAAGTCTGCTTATGAAAAGTTCTGCTTATTAGGTTAGTGCTACTGATATTGACCTTGATTTGCAGGCGGTTACTCATTATCTGATCCTTAATCGTTCGCCTTAATAGCATTAAGACTACTAGTAGTAGTGACGGTAGTAATGTTCCGCGTGATGTTGTCCCAAATGATCCGATAGTCATTAATGTCAATATTCCTTGCGAGCCTATCATGGCTCCATCGATGGCACTCCAAAGGCTCGTAAAACCCGTTCATTACATGAAACGAATTTTCAGCGGATAACTATTAACGCTGATGAGTATGAGAAACCTCACGTGAAAAATGGGAGGCTCAAAAGATTCCTTAGACTGGAACAGCTTTGCTCACCCGGATTTGAAGAGCCGAGGGGGCAGGGCAGCGAACGTGCCATAAAACGGATCTTACACATGGCTAAAGCGGGAAATCTTGCGTCTTGTTGTGACGTGGGACCTGGAAATATCACAAACATGATCTTGACGTATTCATAGAAATGGTTTTGCCGTAAATTTGCACCGGATCTACGAAAGTTCATTTTATTATGCGAGAAATTTTAACGTTATTGTGACATATATATATATATATATATATATATATATATATACCACGTAGCAAGGTAATCTACGCTACTAAGTCCTAAAAACTCACTCTAATTCTGTATATACAGTATACATCGGCTGTGTCATGGAGAGGCGACTCAGTAGAATTAACAATTGATTGTGACTACGTTACTTATCTGTATAGAGGGAAATTCATTTAGAGCGGTCCGGTTGTTGCAATAGAAATCTGGCATGTGGTATAAGTGCTAAATATAAATGTGCTTGAAGGCTGGCATTGGCTTGTCTTAGCTGGGCTTAATAATTTGTGCTTCTTGGTTTATTCGAAATCGTTCACATATTTTATTGATTCATTAATAAACGTCCTCCTGTATCAGTAATAAATCGGAATTCGTTTAAAGCTTCCACGCCGGTAGGGTCGAGTAATGCGTCTTCTCAAAGTTAGACCACTAAGTAAGAAACTGTGACATACTGACACAGCGCCACATAGTTATCATCATTATTGTTTCATTGCCACTGTCATCATTGTTGTTAATATAGTAAACAGTACTACAGTTTACTATTGGCGTTGCTGTACAGAAATGAATAGCCACTGGTATATGTAGATTGTTTGGTTGTTGATCCTTGCATCGAATATTATTATTATTATTATTATTATTATTATTATTATTATTATTATTATTATTATTATTATTATTATTATTATTATTATTATTATTATTATTATCATTATTATTATTATTAAACACCATTTTGTTCACATGCGCTAGCACACTTCCTTTGACCACTTATCGTCCTGTTTGGATTGCCCATGCCAATTCAGTTAGTTAGAGTTCGTTGTTATTTCTAACCCTAGTTGCCCCGTGTCTTTATCACGTGTTACGCTGGAACCTCCGACCTGTTTCCTTGTCACCCCTCACTCGCTCGCCTGCTCACCTCTCACGGCTACATGTGTCATAGCCGTTTTTATCCTGTTTGTTCCGCTGCTTAATCAGTGTATGTTGCAGTGGGGGGGGGGGGGGGGGGGCGAACACCCAGCGGAGATCACCGGCTTCTCTCGACAAGTAATTCGGCATTCGACGACGACGTGCGTGTGCCCCCCACCAAATACCGGATGGCCGCGAACAAGAGAGCCCTTTCGATTACCCTTCTGTCTGCCTGCCTGGACATGTCTGCCCATTTGGCTTTGCTGCATTCGTTCCTGCTGCTTACGGCTGTCTCAATGTTGTTTGCCCAAAAACGCCAACGACAATTTTTCGCACTTCGGCGGAGTTGACGGGAGCAGCCGTCGGCCCTACGGAACGACGATTATAACAATAATAGCAGAAACAATAATAAAAACAACAAACGCGACAAGGACAAAGACGACGACGACGACGACCCGGACGAAGGCGGTGACGAAGACAGTTACAGTGGTTCGTATAGGCTTGACCTTCTTCTGTACGAAAATCATTAATATTCTTCACTTTCGCAGCCAATTGAATGACGTGAGTGGCTCCGATCGATTAGCCGAGAGCTGGTGAGAATGGCGAGGATGCCGCTGTAATTGATGACGTTATGATGACTGGCTAAAGACCCGATCACATCGGGCCGGCAGCCGTCATCGTCGTCGTCGTCGTCGTCCGACGAGTGCCGACTCTACGAGAACAAACGAAGCAGCAAACGCAAAAATCTCTAAAAACCCAAAGTACATTTAGTGTTTCGTTCAATTAGCCTCAACTAGCCAAAAAAAAAGATCACCACGAAGAAACGATGTTGACGACATAAGCCCAATTCAAAACCAGCATGTGTAAGACTGACTAGCGCTGGTAGGCTGAGTGGAAAAAAGAGATAGCCGTGCAGGCTGCCTAATGGCGGCGGTACTTAATTACGTATAACGTGGTCTGTGCCTAAACAAGCTAGGACACAAGTTGCCACTTGTTTTTTTATGGTTTAGTTTCATATGCTATATATATATATATATATATATATTAGTATATTTATTTAGCATACTGGCCAACGACGGTTACACTTAGTAGTAACTCGACGGAGCGTCGACCGTATTTTGCTCACGTGAATGAATAGGCTTACATTCTGTGCGATTGAGTAGGACTATGTCGAAAATCCCCATCGTGTCTGTAAGTGAGGAGCAACAAATGGTAATATGTTATACTGAAAAAAGTAACAATTGTTAAGAACCGCATTATTTGCTCGACGTAACGTTTGCAGACTATTTTTATTATTATCTAAAAGAATGTTCAAATTAAAAGATTGTATTTGCGGATTAGTTCCAGAAATGCAATAGGAATGCATCGTACGCCTACTAAAAGCTTTTGCGAGGTTTTTTACCGAGCCATTCAGAAATTAAGTGATCAGGTTTTTAACTCGCAATCACTTAGTCTCTGAATAGCTCGGAAAAATACCTTGGGAAGCTTCTAGGCGTGATATGCGACTCGCTCTCTCTATATATATATATATATATAATATATATATATTTTTTATTTAGTCCTCTGAAGAAGCAACATTTTGTTTTTTTAATATATATATATATATATATATATATATATATATATATATATATATATATATATATATATATATCTTATATATATGTATATATTACATATTTAGTTATTAAATATACATTTAGTCGAAAGTAAGGCAAATATAATGCAGTACTTAGATAGTCTAGTGTCTATCCTAAAACGATTTTGGTGTGTGATACATGTCATGTTGTAAAAATGTTGCAATTTGACTGATGTTAAATCCGGCCAGAACTGGGGATGGTCGAGCCCGGTGGCGTGATGCATTCGCGAGCGCCTAGCGAAAGAGAACATACATTTGCACGGGTTCAAACCCGTCGATGCACATTCGTATTTATAAAGTTTGTCTTATAAAGCAATGCGAAAGCGATTTCGTAGACGTTAAACATTGGATAAGAATCAGCCCCAAAAAGTTACGGTTAGTTGCGCGCGTACGTATTAATTCATAATATTGACTTTACGCTTTTTCCATTTTAGCCACTCATTTTATTGGGTTTACCACCCTCTAAAATGAGTGGCGCACCCTGTATACTCGCATGTTAAAGTTTATCGCATACTGGCATTTTTGCCTATAAAAGCCACGACTGACCAGATATACAGAGGATTTCACTTTTGCACCACTTGCGCGGCAAAATGTTGACAGTTAAAAGCACGAAATCGTTCAAGCGCTAAGCAAAACTTAGCCGAACGTTTCAATACTAAATAGCAACGTACAGCAACAGCTATATGAGAATAAAATCTGGAGCTATTACAGTCTTCGTTCGACCAAGCTATACTATGTTGAATGCTACCTCTAACGTAGAACAGGTACGAACACAACTTGTTTTTAGTACCAAGTCGCGCACTCAACGACAACTCGTGCACACTTCTAGACTTAGACAGCTTGCGCTGTGGTACAAATAGGATAGAGTGCCCTCGAAGCCCCATTTGTGGCACCCACCTCCCTACCCTGCTCGGTGAGTCGGCCGTAGCTTATCTCTAAGAGGAAGGAGAACTCTATGCAGATGTTACGACACTTACGCGTGTGTGCCCAACCGCTCAGATACGCACACACA
>QVRM01002695.1:0-36603 GCA_003439945.1 Dermanyssus gallinae
CAGGTGTCTCTCTATAACCACCAGATTTTTAATTTGGCATGTCCAACTTCTGGCAGGAAAAAGCATCCCTAGTTGTTATCCCGACTCCCCAGGCTTGTTTTTTCCATTGTCCGTATTCCGATTGTACCATACCAATTTAATTCCTTAAAACCCGGCGGCACTTTATCCCTTACAAAAGTACTTTTTATAGCTCTTGCCCACTTTCCTCTTCGCCTCCTCTCTTCTATTTGATGTGGCAACCCGTTCGAAAGGAACAATTCTCCTACGCTTTCCTCTTGCCCTGCTTCATCTGTTGCGCTTTATGTCAACTTTATCTCCTACTCTCGATGCACTGATGGCCAACCGTCTGATGACCTCCAATGCCCCTAAATCTCCACTGCTTTTATATGTTCCACCTCCCTCGGAAGTGCTCCCGTTGTACCGATTCCCCCCTGTACCTGTTGTCCCAATCTTCCCATATTGTGCTGTTCCCTTTCTCTTTTGTCCCTGTATTTGTTGTCCCTTCCTGTGCGTCTGTGTCTGTGGCTGTACCCTACTGTTTCCCCTTCGTTTTAAATGCCCAAACCGCGCGCCTGGAAAGTTTGTTCGGGGCTCGCATTTTGCGGTGCGCTGCCCCGATTTTGTTGATTCCACGTCTGCGTCTTCCTACCGTGTTCCGCTTCCCTATATCCTACTTGCGCATTGACTACCTTATTATGAAAGGCTTAACATTGTTCCAATCGCACTCGGACTTGCTGGTTCTTATGAGCAGCTACCCATCTACGGCTAGTTAGAGGGCTAGTCTCACTTGCTTATAATTTGAAGGATATATGCTCACTCTTATAGCATGGTATGCATATATTGTGACTTTTACGAACGCTTTCATCTTAAGAGCACATCAGTTCTATTGGTTCGTAAGCATAGAGCAACCCAAACCCGTATTAGTCCAAGTGTCTTATTGTGTATTCGTTTATATAACTAAAGCCCTATATGATGCGGTGAAAAAAAAACTTTATAGACATGAACTTACTTAAGAGCCTTTTGATTCGTATAAAAAAACACATTCCCAGACAGACCGACATAATATCCCTGTCAATACTACAAGCGTTGCCTTAAACGAGGCACTGTCACTAATGCAGTAATGAAATATTCTGAACATGTGAGCAGGTCAGGTCACCTGTGAGCATAGCCTTACATACTTCGCAATGTGCATTCTCAACCTCTTGCGGCAAACACCTATAACATTTGACCCGTTGGGTTAAAAGCCTGAAAAAGACATGATTCACTGTCAGCACTCGTTTGCATTCTCATTGTATTAAAGGGCTCGTCCAACTGAGTCCCGTAAGATTCGATGACTGTACAGGGAAGTGCCTTTAAGCAGTTTGGTAAGCTTGGACAAAATTAGTTAGCGTGAGACGTTTCAGTTTTTATTCCCATTTGTTGAATAACTACATCAACGCCAGAATGCCCAAAATGTTATATCGTAATTTAAATTCACGTAGTAAATCCAGGTAGGCTAATATTTGCGATCATTAAAAAGTATTGGAGAAAATTAACCAGTGTTAGAATAGAGCTCTACAGAGCTTGCGATCTCGTTGGCGTACCCGTCGTCTAGAAAAAAAAACATGTTGTTCTTGTTTCATACTATACTACACCCTATACATCCAGTGCAATAAATCGTGACGATTTTACTGCTTTTAATTTATGATAAAATTTGGACTCTATATAAACGAGAACGGTAGTTTTATGCCATAATCGTTAATTTTAATTCTAGGATAACAATTTTGCTACTAAACTAACTTGGTCGTCTATATCCATACCGGCCAAGGTAGTTTCGGGACAAAGCCGGCGCTTAGCAAGTATCCTACGATCGAATTCAGGTGAACTTACCTTTTTGAGTAAATTATTTTGATGATTGTTGCCATCGTTGAAGCAAGGGCTAGACACAAATGCTAATGGTTTTGACAAGAACTAAGTTTTTGTTAAGGCTAACTATTATTGACAAAAAAATAGAAGCATAATATATATATATATATATATATAACGTATCTGCACACGCACCAGTCTTAAGCCATCCCATATCCATGTGCGAGTGTGGCACGATGTGAACGGTGTAAAAACGCGAATCAGTGACGGGGCATGACTTGGGGGCACAGGTTTTCGGTGATCTTACCGACACCCTACCGGTCGCAGTCGCTATCATCAGAAACAGCAGCAGCATCGCCGCTAGGGGTAACATCGGAGAGACCTTCGACATTGTGGCCGGCCTGCTTCTACGTTGTGGTACAACGCCACAACAAAGTACCGCCGTCTGTCGCTGCACTACACGAACGGTCCAAAATGACCTTGATGAATGGCCGACAATGGTCAGATTCGTCTTCGTCGCGTCTCCGGCGACGATGAGCACCCCGGCACAACAACAGTACACCACCGGGCAAGAATGTGAGTCTATAGCGATTAAGTAATGGTAGAAATAGTGCGGCTATGCATTGCGATAGGTGACCCTCTTTGTCGGTTCCTGTGCGAGGAAGGAGACAGGTATCCTATGGCATGTATGTACGTATGTATGATTGACCAAAACCCTACGCCAGCGCTGGCTATTTAGTGACTTGGCGGTTGCGCGATTCGCAAGTTCGAGGTTTAATACGAAAAGAACAATACTCGCAAAAGGCGAAGGAGAAACAGCCCAATATATATATATATATATATATATATATATATATATATATATATATATATAATTTTATTATATGCATATGGCGCTTGTGGAATTGAGGCAAGACGTTGTCGATTCGATAGAGACTAAAAATATCTGTTTGGGTATTTTACGTGATGCTGCGCCTGCTTTTTATTGCTTTGATCATAATGTTTCTACTTAAATGTTGGCACGCCTTGGCGGCGTGCCCTCCATGATCGATTGGTTTAACTCCTATCTTACAGGTAGAACGCAGGCCGTCAGAATCGGTACAGTGGAATCGTGCTGGCAGAGTGTTGGCATAGGACCATCGCGAGGCTCCTTGGCCTTGGTTCTTGTATGTGCATAATTTTGTTGATACTTTTAAAGATAAGACGTGACGAGTTAGGTAAAGCGATATCGTTGTCTAACTTATCAGGTAATTAAAATAATTATTACTTATTATCATAAGTTGATCGCTTATACCGATTACACAACGATCCCTTTCTGAATCAATCCACATGACATTAGTGGCGAAGTAAGTGACAATACTACACTAGTAGATCACGTCGTAAAAAACGTTAATGGAGTTTGCCTTAGGCGTTAACACTAACAAAACGAATGTCATACTGTTTCGGTAGGGCTGCTGGTCAACGTCCTTCCAACACTGTCCGCCTGTGGTGAACCACCTTTGTCTTGTCAAGTGTCCTGAGGGTGTTTTTTTTTTCAGAATAAGCTAGCGTGGCAACCACACTTAGAACATATAGCTCCTAAATCTTATGCTGTTATTTCAGCCTTGCGAAGCATGAACAGGTCGGGGTCCCCATTGAGAATATGCTGTTAAACGCTTACAATTTACTGTCTGTACCCGTCGTTTGCTACGGAGTTCCCCTGTGGCGAGTGGGGAATCACAGCATTGTTCGTTAAGCAAAGATCATATTACAAATGACGCATTCCTGTTTGTCACCCACGGTCTTCTGCCAGTTGCGAAGGTCTATATTCTGCTTACAGGTACATTCGCGTGCAAGACGGTGTTGCGGTCTTGCCCCGCCGAACAGCGGCAATCCCCTTTGACCCAAAAAAAGAGTTAGGGCGCTGAGAAGAGATACGATACTTGAAGTTCCCAATACTCACAAAAGGGCCAGCTCAAAAAACCTGAGGTTTAGTGTTCGCTGCCAGCAATCTGCCCGAGATTAAGGTTTTGCTACCCAGCAACCTGAGATCTTGTACTTCCCTGAAATTACTCAATCAAGAGTTAAAAGAATGCCTCTTGCTAATGAGCTTTCATAAGTGGTTACTACTAATATAGGCTAGTGGCCACCAGGTAGATCTGCAGACCCATACATTAGTCAGAACGAGCTAGCGCAAAGTTTCTCTACAAGGTTTTCGGTCGAGTCTGCGGTACTGCTCTAACTGTTACTACTACTACACGTTGCCACGATTATAAACTGACGCATGTCTATGGCCACAGTATTATCATCTGCCAATACCAGCCTAACATATTGAAAATGCCCCAGCCGCTATGTTATGTCGTTGACTTCTTTTTAACGGCCGCATGGTTTGATCGGGAATGTTATGAACTTCACCAACATTGGCTAAGTCTGCTATCAGCATCGAGGACAGATCGATCAACTCGGAATGCTTACTTAGACTTGAGCAAAAATATCGGTCCCTTACATCTACAAGGACGGAGGAATTCTTCATAAAACAGAAACAACGGTTAGTGATTGAAGCACAAATTCCACCCTATCTTGCCGGTCAGACAGCGAGGGTGTTTCGCTGTTGCACAATTACTGGAGATGTGCTTCATGAATATTTCGAGGGCATATTTACCTCCACCAATACAGTGTCTCGGAAAATCCCAGTAGTAGCTTTTTTAAGAGCATCCGTCAGTAGTAGTAGTAGTAGTAGTAGCTTCTCTAAAAGCACCCGTCTGGTACAGCGAGATTTTAGGGGTTTTTAGCCCAACTAAAAGGAATAAAGCTTTCAGTTCCGACCTTGTCCGAAACGCACACCCTTAAATACACCTCTCACACCTGGCCTATGATCCTTGCAATCTTCAATAGCTGCTTAGATGAGAGCCATATCCCGGAAACATGGCGGTTGTGCATCCTTAAGGACATTCCAAAAGGAAAGAGTGATCCTACTGATGTCCGATCCTGGAGGGCCATTGCCAAAAAGAGTTGTATTTATAAGATTTTAGCAATGGTGCTCATAACACGCTTTCTTATATTTCCTTATCACCGCAACATAACACTATAAGAACAACATCGATTCCGTAAAGGAAAGTCGGTCATAACAGCATGCACGAAGAAGAATTCTAGATGCCTTATTTGTAGATTTGAAGCTTGCTTTTAACACTGCTCCGCAAAATTTTGTACTGTCGAAGCTCCAATGCAGATGTTGCCCTAAGACACTTACTCCAATCGCCAGCACGATAACATTATAAAGAGTCACGACAAATCGGAGTTGCCGCGAAGCATACGCAACCTGGAGGGGAGCTGCGAGAACAACGGCCTTAAGATTAACGCCGAGAAAACGAAAGCCACCAAATTTAAACCTGGAAAGACTTGCTCGTTCCGGTGTCGATTGAAACTCAGTGCTGGCGCAGTCGAGTTCGTTAATACCTTTTGCTACCTTGGAATTAACTTTTCGATAGAGGGCACAACCTTTGGACAACATATCGCCGAACGGACCAGGAAAAGTCTCGCCACGATGTCCGCAATTGGAAAGCCCCAACAATTATCTCTGAGCATGCTAAAATCACTGTTTGACTAAAATTGCTTTGTTGGCAGCCTACAGAGTCAAGATTATATGGAAGCATCTCAGTATATCACAGCTAGATAAACTAGATAAGGTGAAGCCCACATTTTTCAACCTAGCCATTGGGTTGCCACGGAATGCGAAAAAACCGTTTAGTTTACTTTATGACTTCTACTCAACTGCTTGTAGGAGATCTAGTTACTAGATTCGGTCTCCCAGAAACCTCTGCTCTTCTTCGGTTTAGAGAAAACTTCAGAAAAAAAGTTTGAGTAGTTTTCAAAAGCTTCTTCAAATCGCCAGCAATGGTCACGCAGAACTGGCAAAAACCACTACAACCCAACCCAGATCTTGTGACCCGCTATTCACTTTACGGATTTCACCATTAACTTTGCCATCGAAAAGACTTTCACGATTTTGACGTCGGCTGTGTGTGCCGTTTATGCAATCAGCTGTGTCCAATCTACCATCTCGATACCTGTCTGAGCTATTTCCCTTACCCAGTTAGCTCGATGATACTTAAGTACTTACTTATCAACATATTTTTATTACAATATATATATATATATATATATATATATATATATATATATATATATATATTTGTTTTTTTATGTGGACGAAGGTTAAATGCAGTTACGCACTACCGCTACGAGTGGGAAAATTTGCTATCCATCTCGAGCTGTGTGGCACTCGACCCCAGCGGATGGATGTTACGCCACCCATACCCACGCACCTTCCCCCTTAAGCTTCACTCTCTGATAGCCCAGATCTCCATAGAACAGTGCTATTGGCCCTAAGGAGAAGTAACGAGTGCGCTATCGGATCAATTGGCCGGCGTTGCTCAGGGGTTCCCCTACCTATCAGCCTTTGGAAACCCGTTTAATTCGAAATTGCGCTTTCGTCAGCCGTCGGCCGCAAAAAGGGTCTGCCTTTCCTTGCACCGTCTGTGCTTTGGGTCGAACCCAGAATGTACTCAAAACACAAAACATTAAAAAAAAATTCGCGGGGGTCCTGAAATTCAGGATGGGTTACTTCCACTCTGGATCGCGAATGTGTCTGATCACCACGGTTCTGGCCTCTTCCTATGCCTGGCGCCTGGGGAGAGTGTGTTGTAAACTGTCCTGCAGGGCATCTTCGCAGAAAAGGCATGTTTCTGATGGAGTCAATATATATATATATATATATATATATATATATATATATATATATATATATACATGTGATGCAATAAAAAAATGATCATGAATATCACGAGTTTTTTTTTTTTTTTTTTTTTTTTTTATAGGACTAACTGGAAAATGCGGTACGCACACACGGACACCACCGCAGGAAACTCGTCTGCAAGTGTGGGCCGGTAGTGTGGGGCTCCAACCCACTAAAAACCAGTCATGTCCTAATCCCCCAATCGATCGGGCACTGCATAAGCATAACTTCAAACGATCGAAGGGGGAGAGTAGTTTAAGCATTTAGCTATCCCGGAATGCCCCGCGGGATGATGTCGTACAGTAACGGTTTTTCTTCTCCTTGGCGCGCATGATGTTTTCCATAATGCTTGCAATGCTAGTCCAGTCGTCGCGTGACTTAATCATAAGCTGTATGATCGTTCCAAGGGTGCCGTCTTCAGCCCTAGGTAGACCCGCACGCTGAGCGGCCCATTCCGGGCACCACAAAATTGTATGTTCAGGCGTATCCTCTGGTTCGCTTTGGCAGTACTTGCAGAAAGGAGATGTGGTTTTCCCAATTCTGAACAAGTATGACTGGAAATCACCGTGTCCTGTAACGACCTGAGTGATGTAGAACGTCAACTCGCCACCTGGCCGGTACATCCAGGCCCTGATATCCGGGATCAGAGTCCTTACCCGGTACCCGGGCGCTCCGTCCTGAATGGAATCCCATTCGACCTGCCAAATGTCAAGTGTGATATTCCTTTCCTCCGCCTTTTCCTTTTTCGGGTCTTCCCATAAGCGGCGTCGTTCATTTGCTTTTAGGTCCCAGGGGACTGTGCTAGCCAGAACAAGAATGGCCGCTGTGCTGACTGTTCTATAGGCCATCGTGACACGCAGAGCAGCCACTCTTTGGGCTTTGCGCAGCGTTGCCCTATTGTTGGCTGTAGACAGTGTGGTTGACGGCCACACCGGAGCTGCAAATAAAACTATGGACTCAGCTACCGACATAATAACGCGTCTTCTTGACTCCCGTGGGCCATAGTTGTTTGGCATCAGCCGGGCTATCTTGTGTGAAACCTTAGTAGCCTTTTCTGCTGCAAGACGTATGTGAGGTGTGCCCCGTAGTCCCCTGTCTAGGTGCATTCCAAGATAGCGGGCGGTGTTGACAATCTTGATCTCCTGGTCGTCTAGGATTAGTTTCAAGGAGGTGCACTTCCTTGGCCCGATTAGGAGGATGCCCTCGCTTTTATTCGGCGCCAGTGTCAGGCCAACCCCCTTCATCCAGCCAGCGATCTCAGCCAGGGCGTCATTAGCTCTCAGTTCTAGTTGCTGGGGTGAGCGGGCCTGGACCACAACTGCGAGGTCGTCCGCATATGCCAGCAGTTCAGTGTCCTCTGGAAGGTCGTCTAAACGTAAGACGTCATCGTACGCCAGGTTCCATAGAAGGGGTCCTAGGATCGAGCCCTGGGGAACCCCGGCCGTCATGTCGAACTCGAAACCCTCACTGACTATGCGCCTCTCGCTCAGGTAGGACGAGATTGCTCGGCGCAGGTAGGGCGGGACTCCCTTCTTGAGTAGTGTGTCCAAGATTACCTTCCAGGGCAGGCTGTTGAATGCGTTTTTAACGTCCAGCAAAACAACCAGTAGCAAGCCTCTAGTACGAGGCGGAGACTGGCGCAGGGCTTCCGCCTTCGTAACCACCTGCTCTATTGCTGATAGGACTGATCGGCCCTTCCGGAATCCGTATTGTGTTGGCGAGAGGAGGCCGTGCTCTTCTGCAAAGCACCGCACGCGGGACTCTAATATTGATTCTATGCCTTTGGCTAGCGTGCTGACCAGGCAGATTGGCCTATAGGAGTCAATCCCTTTCGGGATGAGTACCAGATCCGCTTTCTTCCAGGCCATGGGGAAGGAGCCGCTGCGGAGTATTTGGGTGGCTACAGTGGCCACTACGTCAGGAAATTCTTTAAAGAGTACTTTCGTGGCCGAGACCGGAATGCCATCTGGGCCTGGTGCCTTACCGGCCTTCAATCTTTCCCCCGCAGCGAGTACCTCTGCCGGGGTCACCTCTGGGACGTAATCCTCGGCCGTTACTACTTCATACAATAACCGGTCGAATGGAGGATGTTGAGGGAAAAGCTTGTTAATTACTCGGACACGTTCATCAGGGGAGAGATTTGCCTTTTTTCTGATTCCTGGTACGCCACGTATCAGCTTGTAGGGCCGGCCCCATGGGTCCTCCTCTAGCTCTGATAAGAACTCCCTCCAGCAGCGATATTTGCTCTCCATTATAGCTTTGCGTAGACAAGCCCTGAGGCGCTTAAAATCACAATAAAGGTGTACGACACAAGCCTCATCTATGTTGCTGCGCCTTGCCCTGGTGGCTTTTCTTCTGGCCCAGATGCAGCGTCTACGGGCCAACGCAATTTCCTCGTTCCACCAGTATTTTGGTAAGACTAACCGGTAGCGCATAGAGTGTCCGCGGTCTTTGAACGGCTCGCTACAGACCTCTTGCAGAATTTTTTGCAAGTCCTGGGCGTACTGGGGTTTCCCTCTTGAGTCTAAAATCTTTGTCAGCTTGGCCCGGAGCGTTTTGTTATCTTGCGGCTTCCACTTCGGTGTCCTTGTTAAAAACGGAGAGGGTGTTAAAGTGGTTGTTTTACTGACGTCATATTCTATACAGTAGTGGTCGCTAAGATTTTCTTCGTCAAGCAGTACGGTCCAGTTTAAAATTTTAAAAGCATGCTCGCGTTTGCAGATTGTCAGGTCTATGTGCGATTCCATTCCCCGGCGGTGGAAGGTAGGATTCGAGCCCTTGTTCAGGACAACCATGTCCCCCGCCGCTAGCCATTCTAGCAGCACTGTACCTCTTCTGTTAGTGTTGCTAGACCCCCAAGTGGTTGAAGCAGCATTAAAATCTCCAGAAAAAACTACCAATGGCAGTGAGCAGCTCTTAGCTGACCACTCCATGTCTTGTAGCATTCCTACGAGGTCCTCGAGCGTTCCGTTGAACTGCTATAACATGAGTAAAAGCGGCCAATCCCGTCTATGTCAATCCACGAGAAAGATGAAGCCGGTCCATCTGCCGGTTTCTCGGTAGCAGTTTAACGTGTTTTGAATTATACACGTGTTTCTACGGTCGTCTACCACCCATGTTGATAGGTTTCTTTCAGCCAGTTTAACGTTTGGCTCACTTATAAGAGAGATAGCCGCTCCTCTTCTCGTCGCAATCTCATCTAGCATTAGGTGGGATGATCGACTTCTATTGCAGTTTACTTGAATTACTTTAAGTTTCGTCATTGGAATTTTGAGACTTAGCAGCCCGTTGGTCCACTGGCGGTGACCGTATAGTCCTCTTTCGCGAGGGTTGTCTAAAACCCTCGTCATCTTCAGCAGGCGCGTTTACTGTGTGATCTGGGTCATCTTGGGCGTTGTTCGGTGGGGATTTCGGGTGGGCAGTCGGGTCTCGGAGAGCTGCGACGGTAACCCGAGGCGCGGAGACTAGGCCCGCGCCGTCTCGTTCGCGCCTGGCCTCTGTTATTTTAGCCCGGTAGTTTGGGCATGCGGAGGAGTTGGCAGCGTGTCCGGCAACTCCACAGTTATAGCACGAGGGGTCCTTTGTGCATCCATTTGAGACGTGACCCAGTTCGCCGCATTTGTGGCAGCGTTTGGTTGCCACCAACTCAAACGTGCATGTCCGTGCCTGGTGCCCAACTCTTTGGCATCTCTGGCATGTGGGCACATTAACCCACTCGGAAATTGGGCAAGACGCCCAACCAATTTGGACTTTTCCTGTCTCCGCCAGCTTCGCGGTGTCGGTGTGGTTTAGCCGAACCACGGCCGACCATCGGTCACGGAACCCCTTTTGAGGCTTCTCAACCACAAGCGGGGCAGCACTGCCTACAATCTGCCTTAGCGCGTGCTCAACATCTTCTTGCGTCGTTCCTTCAAGCAAGTCTCTTATTATAAACCTGCGCAGTGTTGATATATCCCGGGAGGCCTGTGCACCCCCCTTGGTCGTAAGGGCCTCTAAGAAAGACTCGGTGGCACCCTCTGCGGTTTCTGCAACTGTCAATCGCATGTCACCGCTAGCTAAACGTTGGACCCTTGTAACTTTGACGTTGTATTCTGTCGGGTCGACCGTGCTGCCGAGACGCTTGAGCGTGTCAGCGTAAGAGACACCTTTCTCCCGTTGAAGAAGAATCGAGGTGCCGCTTGGTGCCCTCATGGCTCTTCTCGCCTGTTGCGTTGTGTCTCTCTTCTTGTTTCTCCCTTGGGTGACCGCAATCTGAACGTTGCGCTTTCGTGCAATTAATTCAAGGAGCTTATTGACCGCCTTGGCTTCTCCCTGGCTCGTCATATAGCAAGAGATAGGCCCCGTCTCGTGCAGCGCTTCGTATTTTTCTTGGATCTCTATTGCCTTTGCGACCGCTTTCTCAATCATAACGCCATCATCCCACTGCGTAGAGTCCTTTGGCAGACGGATCGCCACTAACGCACGTGCACTGGGAAGCCCATCGTCACCCGTCTCTTGAATTATTCGCGAGAGCACCATACCGATATTTTTACCCTGTTCCCCGGCTATTCCTTGGAACTGGTTTGCCATATTTCTCCAAGTGACGGAGTCGGCCGAGTCTTCCTCCCGGGCAATAAGGATCCGAAGAGGACTCTCCCTTAGAATGCTTGCTTTGAGGTAGGAGACGTTGTTGTACGCACCCTCTGGCCATTCCCTCGATAAGAGGTCTTTTAGGTCATCTGCGGTTTCGCAACGCGCGATCAAGTCGTTTATGCCTTTTATCTGTCGACTGTCTTTGCCGGTCTGTTTCTTCGCAGCTTGTTTCCGTTCCTCGGACCGTCTTGCTTTTTCTTTCCGTATTACATCTCTTGTTAAGAACCTTAACTGTTCCATTGAATTCTTGAGTACGATTTGCATGTTCTTGGTACTTGAAGTGACCTTGTACATGTCTTCGATCAGCCCCATCATTTTGGCCAATTGGCACAAAAGTGGATCTTTCATGTCTTCCTTCTCTAGTTCTAGTTCAGAGTCAGCATCCTCCACTGCTACTGGCTCATCGCCATGTTCCTTGTCCGGCTGTGGATCCTGGTTTTTGCCCAAATCAGCGCCCTTGTCCTTATCTGGCTGGGCTCCCTGCCCTTTATCTGGCAGAATGCCCTGCCCCTTGTCCGGCTCCTTGCACGGAGGGGTACGGCTCAAAAACATCTCGCTGTTTGCGTAAAACACCCTTAATAAAATTAATATTAATAACAATATTTATTAAAAAAAAAAAAAGTCACTCCCAGGATTTGAACCCTGGAAATCGTTTTCATAGGCAGGGGTGTTAGCTACTTAGCTACCGGACCGCTTGCCTAAATACGCCTGCGCCGATACTATCGGCAACCCAAAAAAATAATAATAATAACTAAGCGCTCTTGCGCATATCGGTATAAACAATGAAAGCGACGAGAGCGACGACGACGATGACGATGATGACACTTCACGGTGACACAGTGACAGTTAGCCGGACTGATGACGATTACTGACACGATAACAGTCGTACACTACGCCGGCCGTCTCACTGTAGCAGCACCAGCACTACTTGCACCGCACAGCTGATTTTCCTGGCCGCACAACTGACATATGGAATGTCTCGCAACTGAGTCACAAATTAATAACTGGGGCACAAGTGGCAGATGCACAGGGGTGCTCTAGACCACTTTTCGGTTGACTGACAACAGAAACCGGGCTGACAACTGCTCTGTACTAAGATTTTGCAATCTTTTCCGAGAGCTCCACCAAACCCGACCGCTGTGTTCGAAAACGAAACCACTCTTATGAATATCACGAGTACAATTGCCAAAGAGACACCAACTACGGCTCAAGCCGGTGTCTCAGCGAAGAGGGTTTGCAGCGCACCATCTGGAATATTACAAATCGATTCCAGTACAAATGCCGCCACGTCGGAAGACAAGAATGCAACACCAGGATGTAAGCGAAGGAAGAGCCCCGTTGTAGACCGCAATCAACGTGACGAACCGTTTACGCTAGTGGTGTCTAAACGTGAGCAAAATACTATACCTAGTGAGTTGGCCAAGCTAAGAATAGATGCGCCTAGCGGTCAATTCAGCGCTCCTAAGTCGTCATTCAAATAAAGACCACTGAGTAACCTGCTTATGGATTTGGCTAACGAAACATTGCTGCAGTTATGTCAGGCTATTGTGCTGACTGCAAGATATCAAGCAGTAAAGCCTATCTATATTATTTATTAACACCCAGGCTGTGTAAGTGTGTTTATGTTACATCACAGTGTTTCGACACAGCAATCGATCCAGCGTTTTGCGATTTCTGCTATGGACCGAACCGCTGGACAAATCGCGACGTGGTATTTATCACATTTACTCCAGCATTCTTTGCATCGACATTCGTCTTGTGGTTCATGGAACCTCTCCACGTTGCATAGAACGTGATGAAATCTGTGGGCTGCAAGGGCCGTTGTTAAATGCCGATCTTTCATCCAGTGCTCTTCATTACTGCTGTTCCATAAATTGCTACGTCTACCTCGCTAATTTTGGGTTGCCAGTTTCGCATAAAAACGTCAAAGGCGCACGTTTTCTTTAGATTCCATCGTTTTTGCAGCTCCTCTCTCAGCAGTGGGCCACCTTCCAACACGTGGGCCACCCTATTTCTGCATGTATTTGAAAGCGCAAAAACCCAATTAAACGCAATTTATTCACTCCCACCTTATCCCATATTAGTGAAATATCAGTGTGGCGATGGGTGCTATCTGTATCCTAAAAAGAGCAACTGCTGCATCGACCGAAAGCATATGTGAATATTTATTTGCCGCGGCTGCGATAATGGCTTTCCTAACCCTCTCCTGGATGTAAGATCGAAAGCTACTGCTCCTTGTTGATAAGATGAGTCCTAGGTATGTAAATGTATTTACAAATTTTAATTTTTTTCCCCTGATTTGAAGCACGTCACCCCGGACCAGACGGCCGCTCCGTCGAAATTTCATGGCTACTGTCTTTTTTCCAATTAACCTTTAAGCCATTTTCATCCATAAATGTAGCTACCCGATCTATTGCTTGTTCACTTTTAAAAGGTTACAACTAAAGTATACTACATCATCTGCGTACAATAAAATTTTGGCCCACTCTCGAGTCTAGCCCGTCATTATCCGTTCTGGGGGCCCACCCAGAAGAACGGAAAACAGTAGTGGACTCAGTCCATCGCCCTGCGCGACATCTGTGGTTTGAATTAGTTCCCCCGCAAGGCCAACCCCGTTGTCAATCAGCACCGTGTTTTGTTTTAAGATGCTGATGAGCAACCTCAACATTGCTCCCGGCACTCCCATTTTAGCTAGCTCTTCAACTATCTTATCCCTTGGTCAAACGCAGCTCTCAAATCTACGAACACAGCACATAAGCAACTCTTCGGCCTGGACAGCGTATCCCAAATGGCTCCGAGCAGCTCCCCACTTGCTGAGTGAGTTGACCTTCCTTTCCTAGTCCATGCTGTTTTTCTGGTATTACCCCCTATCCTCTAAGAAAGACTCTAATCTCCTTGCTATCACTGCTGAGAATATCTCGTACGAACAGCTCTTTATTGCTGTTCCCCTCCAAGCCTCTAGTTTCGTTTCTTTACCCTTTTCTTTGGGAATAACAATTAAGGTCGCTTACCTCCAGGCTTGTGAAATTTTCCCAGTGGTTAAGCATTCATTGAATAGAGCTTGCCACCATGGCGCGATAACTAAGATATCTTTCATGTGCTCATTCCTTATCAAATAATTGCCGCGCGTTTTCCCCCGTGGTGCTCTGTCGATTGTTTCCATTACTTCCCTGAGAGTGATTGCCATCATTGTACAGACCCTAGCTTCTTCTGTCGTTTGATCCCAGGGACCTTTATATTCTCAAGATTCAAGATGTTCGACTAGCCTGTCCGTCTCTACTGAACATTGCCTCGTCCCCTTCTGCCTCAGCCATGTATATGTCCGTTCTTCAGTCTCCCTTATTGCTGCCCACCCTTTCTTTTCCGAGTACCTTTGCTTTTCTTCTTTATACGATGTCTTAACCAACCGTTTAACCAACGAAGCCAACGGCCGCATAACCGGAACGATTTTTACATATTCCCGCGTCAACCTATTGGCGTGCTTGGCCATTCTACACCGCTCATTAAACCAAGGTCTTTCGCTTCTCTTCTGCATCCGTAGCACTGCAGAATTTAATGACTCTACTAGGCGGCGTTCGTAGCAATCTATCTGTATTGCCTCTGGCACCGGGAGCATCTTTTTAAGCCCCTGTAATGGGATATTACCGTTAAGCCTCTTCCTGAGCCTCCCCCCTCCCTCGCTCTTGAACATTCCCTTTTATTCTTACCAAGATGACCATCGGTATATGCTTTTTAAGTCCCGCCCGTTCCTGTAAAAAATTGTTTTCCCCTGCAAATATTATGTTCCTTCCATCCATATCTGTTGCAAATTAGTCAGTGACTGACGAACCGGAGTGGCATTCATTTGTAAACGCATTCGCCCTGTTGACTACCCAGCAGCCGATTTCATCTAGTACGTCTAGCAAGGCTAGCGTTCTTTCCGAATCAATTATGTCTAATGTCGCATTAAAGTCCCCTCCTAAAATTATTGGAGCATTCCTCGGTGACGCTTCTATACCCAGCAAGAGGCGCTCAATCATCGTTTCCGTAGACTCCGTCACCGCCGGTTGCACATATGTGACCGTTATTTCTAGTTTGGGTGACGCTACTGCAATCAGATTTCCTGCTACAATTTTCACGTTCATTTCTCCCACCAATGGTCTAACAAAAACTAATACTCCCCCGCTTGGCCTACCCGGACCCTCTCTACAAGACGCCAATGCATGGTACCCATAAAATCCCTGTATAAAAACTGCTTTCTCGACCAGGTCTCCGTCAAAATGAGAATGTCTACCCCTATGCGTCGTCCCCTAGCAGATCTAACACCCCCTACGACTTGAAACATTAGGAAGATGTCGTTGCACGATCTGCGCTTCCGTCCTCTCGTGTAGGCCTGGCGCTATCAGCGTCATTGGTCGTGGGTTGCAGTAAAGACAAGGTGGCTAACGGGGCACCCATCAGCCCTCCCAGAATGCTCGGGATAACTTCCTGAATGGTCCTAGCCACCGTTTGCGCGATAATAGCTTTCAACATCGGCATAATCGTTGGAATCACCTGTTGCACTATATCCTCCACTTTCAGCAGCGGCACGTGCTGCTCGCTCAAATTATTTCCGACGGTCTAAGGTGGAGCACTCGTTACTGCTGGATTTTTCGGTGGTTTGGGTCTTTGAGATTTGGATGTTGCCTCGTTGACTACCAAGAACCAAGTGCACCTTAAGGAGTTATCAGATTCCTGTATGTGGCCTGGCAGATGTACAGAGTGGTACAACTATCAACAGTTCACCCTTCTTGGTGGCCCACTTGGAGGAAATTAACTTGAAGGTAGGTTTCGCATTGGAATCTATACTCAATCTGCGGCTGCAAGACGATTTTCTAGTTCAGATTTGCTTACCGGTAGTCAGAGGTGGACTGGGCCTGCCTGAAGCAGTTCCTCCTTCAGTCGCAGCATACATCCCCTCCTTGCATTCGGCGGATAGCGGCGCTGAGTCTGTCCTGGGCCCCCAGACGATTGCAAACTTCCCAGTTATGCTTAAAGAGACTCAGGATGATGCCATTGCATTATGTGGATCTCTACCGGAGACTCCTTCTCTTCAGCGCGCGTGGTCAGAACTGGAAAACGACGGCCGATGGAGCGGCCTGTGGGACCGAACAACTACGGCCACGAGTAAAGCGAGGTTACAGTTTCCGCGCCCGGTCCAGGTGCATGGCTGCGCGCCCTTCCGAGCTCTCAGCTGGATCCACTCCTGGACGATAAGTCGACGATTAAGACGATGAATACTATTGGTTGGGTTGAGGTTAGAAGTAGAGCTAGTCTCTCCACACCAGTGCAGATGCGGTGACGAGGTCGACTCCCTAGGTCACCATGGACTTTCCTGCCCGCAGATCGCATGCCACTCAGCCTTGAATGAAACATTTATCAGAGGACTACGGTCGGCATACCCATGCATATTGAAGCCTCCCGGTTCAGTCAGATGCGATGGGAGAAGACCTGATGGCATGACCCTGACTTCCTTCGAGCGGGGTCAAATGCTGGTGTGGGATACAACCGTAACCGACTCTTTAGCCCATTCAATGGTCGGTACGGGCGCAACCCGCCCTAGACACGCGGTAGTCCTAGCGGAATCAGCCAAGTGCAGAAAGTATTCAAGCGTCGCTTACTCACACTTGTTCTCACCTCTTGCAATCGAGACATTGGGTGGGGGGGGCCTGGGCTGCTAACGGAGAAACTGCTCAACGATGTCGGGAGAAGATTGATGCTCGCTACAGGAAACAAGAGGGCGGGCGAATATTTACTGCAACGTCTATCATCGGATGTTCAGAGAGGAAAGGTCGCTTCGGTGAGACACCTTGGCTAGGTGGACCAGCCCAAGCCTACATCTTACACCTTATGCCCCGAGCGGGCTGCAGACATGTTTTTACATCACAATTGTACATATTGATACACATCAATGATTATATATATATATATATATACATAGTGTGTTCAAAACGTATCGCGACTTTTGTGTTTTCAAAAATTATTCATTTATTCATGAATATATATTTTGTCCCCTTCAAAGTAATCCCCATGAGATATTATACACTTGTGCCAACGGTTTTTCCAATCTTCGAAGCACTTCAAAAAACCATTTTTTTTTATCTTGTTCAGCTCCTCCTTCGATGCCGTCTTTATCTCGTCAAGCGTAGCGTAACGTCGTCCTTTCATGGGCCTCTTCAGTTTAGGGAACAAGAAAAAGTCACAGGGGGCCAGATCTGGGGAATACGGTGGCTGCGGCATCATTAGTGTGTTGTTTTTGGCCAAAAACTCGCGCACAAGCAACGATGTGTGAGCAGGGGCGTTATCGTGGTGCAATAGCCAATTTTTGTTCTTCCACAAATCCGGGCGTTTCTGGCGGATTGCTTCGCGCAAATTGCGCATAACTTGCAGGTAATATTCCTTATTGACCGTTCTACCCTGTGACAAGAACTCATGATGCACCACGCCCCTGCAATCGAAGAAAACTGTCAGCAAAACTTTCACATTCGACCGAACTTGGCGCGCTTTTTTCGGTCTTGGTTCGTGCGGCAGCTTCCATTGAGATGATTGAGCTTTGGTTTCCACGTCATAACCATAAACCCACGATTCGTCACCAGTTACGACCCTCTGGAGCAAATTTGGGTCGTCGCGGACAGAGTCCAACATCTCATTAGCAATGTTCATGCGATGCTGTTTTTGGTCGCAATTGAGCAATTTTGGTACGAATTTCGCGGCGACCCGTCTCATGCCCAAATCATTGATAAAAATCGAATGGCACGAGCCAATCGATATGTTTAGGTCCTCAGCAACTTCTCTAACGGTGATTCGACGATTGGCCAATACCATTTTCTCCACTTCATTAATTTTTTCGTCTGTTGTTGAAGTGCTCGGGCGTCCGGCACGCTCTTCGTCGTTCACATCTTCTCGGCCTTCTGAGAACATTTTGTACCACCGATAAACGTCGCTTCGGTCCAAGGTAGCTTCTCCGTATGCCACAGTCAACATTCGGAATGCATCCGCGCACTTAATTTCGTTTTTCACACAAAATTTGATACAGGTTCTTTGTTCCATTTTTTTGAATAGGTAAAAATCGAAGATGATCCAAAACACGTGCAAGCAAAGCAGCTGTCAACAATTAAGTGAACATTCAAAATGGCCGAGCTTGTCGACATAAGTGAGAGACATGAGTACCAACATAACGCCACAAAAATCGAAATTCGAATATACGTAACCCGCGAAAATTCAAAAGTCGCGATAACGATTAAACACACCTCGTATATATATCCAAACCAGTTCCCAAGCTTGAAGCTTCAGATCGTTCGAGCTCGACAAAGAAACCGAACGTCTCTACTAAAGAAAGCTGTAGGCAGCGATAAGTTCTTGACAACGGTAATTGCGCCTCGCAAAGATATCATACATTTTTTTAGGCGTGATGCTTAAGCCATTGCGATATATACCACGCCGCAGCATGTCCAACAGTTTAGTCGATAGCTGACTCGCAAGATGAAGAAAGATTCGGTGATGTAGAAGAACCACTAATAATAATTTACCCTACCTGAGTGTTATTAAACCATAATATACAATTTTTAGTTCAAAAGCTGCGCAATATCTTCAAGAGCTTGTAGGTCGCTCAACGCCGACGTTAGGCGCTCTTTTAAAGCTAAAATAGTTAACTCATTTGATAAATATTTTTTCAATTTTAATTTCATTGCTCCGCAGCATCTGGATAAAATCAGAAACTGTTTGCTCTGGGATGATATTCGCTTGTCGTTTGTCTCTACCTCAGTTGTTGACTTTATTTCAAAGATCGTCGAAAAGTTAGCGTTACTGAGCCTAACTCGTTTTTTTTTCAAGCACACTGACTACCCCTCATCAGACCAATTTGGTATTCGTAAAAATCGATCGACAGACTTAGCCCTAGCACATCTGCGGCAGCATGTGGTTGACTCGGTCGAAATCGACCAGCCTTGCTTGGGCGAGCTCCTGGACGTGGCGTCTGCCTTCAGTTGCCTTGACCGTGGATTATTTACCAAGATGTTGACCCACTTGGGCTGCACGTTCTCTACAGTTAGCTGGTTTAAACTCTATCTTGAGGATTGATCTCAGTCTGTAAAGGTTGGACCTATTCAATCTACTTGGCAGCTTGTTGGCTTGGGGACTCCACTGGGCTCTGTTGTTGGTCCCTTTATGTTTCTTACATTACTGAACTTCATACTCTTGAGAATCAAACATGATAACCTGGGAAAGACGATGGCTTCTGCTGACGACACGACAATCTTATTTTGGGCCGACCCGGCTAACCTTTCTAGTAGTAATAACACTTCACTAGAGTTTGTTGTGAATACGAGCAAAACCAATATCTTATCTGGGTGCCAATACGGTGCATTGTTCTTAGGCGTTGAGGTGTCTGATCGTTCTCAGGCGATGAGATGTATAGGTTTAGTATGAACATTTATCCTGGCATTCTCACGTAGATCAATTGATACCAAAATGCTATGCAGGAATTGTAACTTTACGAAGTGATCTGTTCGCTGCTCATAACCTTTTACCAGTCTCAAAAATATATATTCTTGGTTTAACGGATCGATGAGAGTATTAGCAGGCGTTGTAAAGTGAAAAGCTGCGGAAATGGTAATTGATTCATGAGTTGTATGAGTCACCATACAAAAGGTCGGCAATACTGTTGTGTTGAGAGCATTTCCTTGCAATAATGCTGTATCACAGCGAGGAACTAGATCACCGGTTAACTGTGTACACACCTGTATATATAAGCATGTTACGGTGTAAATTCACTCTATTTTATAAAATGTCATTTTTTCCACGAAAACTTAAGCATTTGTAATGCAGTTTTGCAAATAAATCACGTCCTGAATATATATATATATATATATATATATATATATATATATATATATTGTGATGATTTATTAATTTTTCACAATACGTTTGCACACTCCGCAGTGCTCGCCTTAATAAAAATGGTGGTAAAAAGGTTAAGAGCCAGCTGTCCGTGTACTTGCTTGATGGTAGTCCCCGCTCTTATGGACTCGGTGCGAGCCGTATATCGTCAAGGTTCCTTGCAACGTTAAGACGGTAAGATCCATAAGATTCCTTTTCGTGACGCCGAGCCCCAAGAGCGTATTCGCAGATCCGGAGTCTCATACACCCCTCATAGAGATAGTAATGAATCCGAATCTGCGAGGCTTTTGCGGGTCGGGGAGCGCCGCTCTTAGGAACTCGACGTCATATTTGGTGATCTTGTCCTGCCGCGCTTTTGCGATGTCCCTGTTTGGGCCGCAAACCTCGGCATGTAAAACCCAGATATCGGTAGGTGTTTTTATAACAAGGTCGGGCTTTAGACCCGGTGCGCCCGGACGACGGAATACTCGCTCACGAACCACCTCATGACCCCTCCCGCGGAGAAGACGCGCCACGCGATTACAGACGTCGTCATGTCTCTTTATAGTTTGTTTGTGGGTTGTATCGCACATCTGAGCGACATGAGCCAACGTCTCAGGCGCATGACACCCGTGCATACAACGTTTTGTGCCCGTGCCTACAAACCCGGGCGTCCCCTGGCCAATCTGGCACGCGTTGGTAGTGCGTTGATCCTGAGCTCTAGTAGGTTTAAATACTCTTTGCCATTACTCCTTACCAGCTTATATATATATTTTTTTTTGTTATGCTGAAGCCTCTCAGCATTCATGTGGGGGATTACGGGAATCGTGATGTACATGCGTCACCACAGCCAGTGACTAGTGTGGGACTCACAAACTCACTAACACTCGCCTCCTTCCCACCCCCAGGGAACGGTAACTGCTAGGCATCGCTTTGTATCCATGGCAGTGGCAAGTTTGCCTCTCCTTCCTACTCCATCCTTCCTACAGGCGCCCTAGCCCGCTTTGGTGCGGGGCGGCGACTTCAAGAAGACCGTTGACACCTTCCACAGCCCGCCCGCCTGTGGGTGCGTCGAGAGTCATCATCTGGGGAATCCTTTGCTGTATTTGCCTAGCCTGGTCCGCCTGCCTATCAATATATCTATATATATATATATACATTTGATACAAAATAATGCAACAAACCTCGCGAATAATTATAATATGCACTACGTGGCATACATGAAATATGGTGTGTTCCTCGCCATGATTTAGCAGGCGATTGCGAACGTGTATCTATAGCTGTCTGTGCGGAAATTTTTGTGCCAGCTACTACGCAGCGTCATGCCGAGAAGTGACTTCGTTAGAGAGTCTAGCTCTAATGGAGGGGTCCCAATAGCGTATTACTGTATCACGAGGGCATCGGAAAAAAGATTGTCCTCGGAATCACGTGGATGTATACATTTGATTACGGAACTGGCATGTGTATACTAACACAACTTTTGCAATGTAATTAACAAGGGTGATAATAAACGTCTGTATAGATAATATATAAGTTATGCTATACATTTATAAAAGAATCATATTTATTTAATATTCCAAAGTGTTTTATTATTTCCAGATTAACTTCCACTCTCTGCAATGCACTTGCGTCACATTTTTCCCCACTTTCTCCTCCTGCTCCTGCGATGTTTTCGTTATTTTATCTATAATCCCGAGACGCTTAATATTTTTTTCGTGGAAACGAGCAAAAAGTCGTATGGAGCCAGGCCCGGCGTATGAGGAGGTTGCGGAAATGTAGAAATCAACTTATTCACCAAATAATCCGAAATCAAGAACAATGTGTATGTACGTCGGTGTGTTGTCGTGATGGAGGATCTAAGAGTTGCTTGCCCAGAATTCAAGCGTCTTGCGTCGATTCAAGCGCGCCTTGCATCAGACTTTCTCACGCAATTTCCTTAAAATTGGGCTGTAGTATTCCCCATTGACCGTAGGACCATGTGCCTTAATTCATGGAAGATGATTTCCACCCTTTTAGTCGAAAAAAATGGCCAAATTTTAAATGCATTTTTTCAATCAACTCTCTCCTTGGAAGCATCCCTGGGAGGAATGAGCTCTGTGGCTCGATGGCGCAACCGTATACCCATGAATTGTCTCCTGTTTTCATTCCTTCAAACAATACAGGATCTCCAACTTTTTGGAACAAACTTCGCTGCCATAAAATATCGGTCAAGACTGTTGCAACTGATCTATAAGGTGCCTTCAAGTTCCTCATTCATAGTAATTTGATACTAATTCCTTGATAGTCATTCGGCGCTTATTTAGTATAATAGGGCAAACGTTTTCTTCTCTTATTGACGCCGCAGGCCTTCCCGAACGGGGTCATCTTCGGTTTCTTGACGTCTGTCGCGAAATCGATGGTGTCACATATACACCTTGTTTCGGGACACTGCTTGATTACTATAAGCACTAACATTTCCACCGCTTCAAAACATATGAATTGGTTTTTAATACAGAACTTAACGGAGATTCATTGTTCTTCCATTTTCGTGTTTTTTTAACTGCCGAGCCTTTTTTTGAAATAACTAAATATGCTTAATAATAAAAAATAAAAACCATATTTTAATAATTAAGACTACTGAAAAAAGGTGGTCAAGCGGTCGTTATTCATCGCTGTAATTATTGCTGTTAGCTATTTATTATAGAATTGCTCTGAAACTATGCATTAGCATTCGTTTTGCCGTACGACGAAAATCATCTGGAATTATTTCTACTCTTGATAACGTTTACTCAGTCATTGAACTTAGCGCGCCGACGAAGTAGGGAATTTGCATCGCCAAGGGCTAGCTTACCACACACTGAGCAATCCGTTGAACTTCAGTGTCGATTCTGCTCTAACGCACTAAAATAGTAATAATAATAATAATTAATAATAATAATAACTATTATTATCATTATAATTATTACTAGTATTATCTGCCGTGTGACTGTGGAAGCAGTTAAATCGTCACCCCAGCTGGCCTTCCGCAAAAAGTGTAGGGAAAATGAGTTAGTCCTGACGGCGCCGAATGCCGGTGCATCGCGGGTAGTAGCTAGAAGAAGTAGCAAGCAGTGCAAAGTCGGATATTGTTTAGCGCGCAGCCCATTTGCGGGCCGCTCCTGTAATGATATTGGAGTTGCGCTGAGCGGAAGAAGCTGATCCCTTTGACGGGTGGCCGAGTGATTGCCGATCGCGCTGGCTGTCTTGCCCGGGCGTCAGGCGGGACCTAGTCAAGCTACTGTGTGAACCTGGGCGAAGTTTTACGTCTACGGAGTGTAAAGTGTAAGAGGAACAACCATTAAGATGACAACAGCGGCAACAACAACAGTAACAACAGCAACAACAACAACGTTTGTCTTTGATGGCGCACACCTCATAGCCCTCGGTGACACTGCCGTCGGCAAAGTGTTGAAATTTTAGATCCGCAGACTCCAGCCTGCACACGAGACGCCCTTGGTAGTATCTTGAGGTGCCCTATATCCTACGAGCGTTTCAGCCGCGGCCACCCCCGCCTCCCTGCCTCCTGCCTCCACCCCCCCCCCCCCCCCCCCAGTGCAACACAACTGCTCCTGCTATGAGGATCCTGATCAGCAAAGTCACTGTCGAATCCTGTCTCAAATCGAATGCCATTAATAGAGGAATTCTTGTTATGGCTATATATGAGTTCTTTCTGTGGCTGTTAATGCTGCTGTTTATTGCTGCTACAGCTGTCCGTGTTATGTTGCTGCTATTGTTGTTGTGTCTGTTGTTGTCATCGTTGTATCGCGGAAACAGTCATCAGAAATGAAGTCATCATTAAGGCAGGTCATTGCGGTACAGTACAGCTAACAGCTAGTAAACAGTCCATTACATTTTCGAACCGGCATCTGGTGTTGGAACGCCGGTGTCAGTGACCGAGTCGACAGAGAAGAAGTGGAATGAGACACACGTTACACGGTAAATAATAATGGGAATAAAGTTCATTTTGAGTTGAATTCATATATATAGAAGTTAACAGCTCACAATAAACCTAATTGCGCGCGCACTTAATAAGCCACTTCATAGCAACTTGCTATGCAATTTACAAACTTTATTGCAGAGGAATATATGCCGCTCGCAAAACTGTGCGTATTGGCTGTACTGTGGTGGACGGGCCATGCGAATAGCTTACTCATAATAGGATAATGATTACGTCGACTTAGTTGGTTCTTTGTCGTCATTGTCGTTGCAAAGTATTGCTCTTATGGATACACCAAATACATTGCTCTTATGGATACACCAAATACAACGTTTTTAAAGTTAAGCGACTAGTCCAGTTGGTCTTAGGGGCAGGTCTCAGATTGCAATAATTTCTGCATTATTCCCCCTGTAATAGAGCGTTTGCCGTAGCAGTGATGTCGCCTGTTCTAGCTTGCTTCCCTCCGTGGAAATTTGAACGTATATATTTGTGCATCTTTACTTAGCTTATTCTTCACGAAGCTTCGAGATGAAGCTTCGTTTATATATATATATATATCTTTTTTCTCGATCCTCATGTGTATCCGCGTTGGAGCTGTTCACAAGCAGCCTACACGTAAAACGCGTAAGCTGGCGAGTAATAATGGCCGAGGTTGAGAAAACGAGAATCAGATAAGGGAAGAAGAAGAAGAAAATAACGAAAAATTCTAAGGACAAAGAACGATTAATTAGTTAACGTTTGCTCTGATACGTTAGCTGTACCTGCTTGGGCAAGCGTTTTTCCTCACCAAATCACTCCTTGACCCGATGTCCGTTGTAGACGTGACATGACGTGACGTCTTGTTGAAGGCGGTAGCAATAGAGTGCCATTTATCTATTCATCCCCTTGTACATATCTAACCGTCAGACAGGCGTGATGGCTTGGGCCGCCTTCCTGTGTTCGTCCAAGACCTCATGTACCCCGGCATAGCAGGTCTCTTCTTCTCTCTGTTTCGAAAATGTAGCTGTTTTCTTCCCGTTATAGACATCATCTTCACTCTCGCCACTACGTGGTCGTAGTGTCGTGCCAAGTCGTGTCAATATATAAGCGCGTGCTCCTCCATCCTATGTGAGCAAGTGTGCGATCGTGCCCATAAGGCGAATGTCGCCCCGACTGCACCCCCATGCCTTCTGCTGTTACCCTTTCGACTGGTGAAGTCTCCGCTAACAAAGTCGCCCACCCGCACCCGATATACCAACACGTGCCGGGGAAAGGGGGTTCTGACAGCTCCGCACAACCCCAGAGCAACGGCAGTCTATGAGTCTACCCAGAGGAGAACAGTTGCTGAAAGCAAGAACAACAGTCGCTACTGTCTTCTCTATTTCGATTGGCTCAATAATATAACTATGTCTCGATTCAACAATTTATAAACATCTATAACAACATGCATTAAAGTCCTCAGGAGTCGTAGCATCTGTGATGCATATATATATATATATATACATATATATTATTAGCCACATTAGATTGACTCACAATCAACGAGAAGTTCGTGCCACCTCCCAAACTCCTAACCGATCACAGACTAATAATTTGATTTTAAGTTCCTCACAAAATGACACTGCTGCTTCTAATAATAATTTTAACCCCCTAGTACTTCACGCGTCTCCCAGCCAAATTGTAAATGTCCATCTAGTACTTGCTTAAAGGTTTTTAATTCTAAATCAGGTCTTAATTTACACCGTCGTCGTGCCCATCCGGACGAATATAATGAGAACATTTTAGCCCCCCCCTCTAAGAAGGCCAGATGGAACCCACAAGACCGTGAACTTTTAGCAACATTAGAAGCAGATTTTATATTAGATAATAATAACGAAACTCCTAGAGAAATTGACCACCTTTTAGCTACTAATTTTAACTCACGCACACCTGGGGCGATTAGAGGCCAACGTAATTCTCAGGCGCATAAGGATCTGGTAGAGGACCTCCTTAAAAAGAGGTCTCTCCTGGATTCCAACCTTGACGGATCTGAGCTTCCTGAGCGTAGTCGGCCTCGATACTCTGAATCAGATGGCCCCTATAATCCATCCCAAAAAGATATTATTATATCTAAATACAAGCCCTCACAAACACATTTCCCAAACGCAACATAATTTCAACAGACCTTACTCATCTGTCAAATATAATTTGCTCAGGTGAGGACCACACTATCGCCTTAAACGAATTTCTGAACAAACATTTTACACACACTGTCCGACGTCGTGCCTTTAGAGAAACACCTTCCACTGAAGCGCGAGTATCTAAAAGGCAACAGCGACGTCAAGACTACGCAACCACTCAAAAACTTTTTAGCCAAAACCGATCCAAATGCGCTCATGAGGTGCTGGACGGCAAACACACCATACACAACATGCAGGCCACCGAAGTTGTAGAACACTGGGCCAACACGATGACACAACCACCCCCTGAACCACTCCCTTGCCCCGTATACACTCCCAACTCTGATCTCTTTGAGGTTTCCCTCCCTATCTCCCTAAAGGAAACCCACGTAGCTCTCCGCGGACCTTCTAAAGCACTAGGCTTGGACGGGATTTGTCTTTCGTCCCTCCGTAAACTCCCGTTAGAAGTAGTCTGTTGTATTCTTAACATACTAATAATTAGCGATATTGCTTCAGCCCATGAAACTGCTCGCTTAGCGTTCATCCCTAAAATTAACAATGCCACATCCCCAAGCGATCTGCGACCCCTATCTATTAGTTCATACTTACAACGAACGCTTAACAAAATTCTCTCTAGACGCCTCCAGAACTCTATTAAGCTTCTCCCAATCCAGCGAGCGTTTCTCCCCTATAATGGTACCTTCGAGAATCTTGCGGTTCTGGATGGTATCCTTAACGATGCCAAGTCTGCAGGACGTGAGCTCAGACTTGCCTCAATCGACCTCCGTAAGGCGTTCGACATGGTGAGTCATGACTCCGTCCTGTGGTCACTCCGGACTCGCGGATACCCGGAGGTATTCATTAACTATATCGAACGCTTGTACCTCTCATCTAAAACTCTCATAGAATTTGGACAAGAATGTCGCACATTTCGGCCAACTAGGGGTGTTAGGCAGGGAGATCCTCTGTCCCCCCTCTTATTTAATCTAGTTCTCGACGACATTCTTTCAAAATTAGACAAAACTAATATCGGGTACCAACTTACTGATGACTTCCGCCTTATGGGCTTAGCCTTTGCGGATGATCTCATCCTCCTAGCCTCCACGAAATCCACTCTCCAACGGCTCCTTAATATTGCGGACCCACTTTTAAAATCCCGAGGCCTTGAAATTAATACTAATAAAAGCTTTACTATCTCCCACCTATTTAATAGGAAGGAAGGTAAAGGTTTTATCAATACCGTATCAGAATTTAACGTTGGAGATCGGCAATTGCCAGCTAAAGGTATGAGCGATCGATGGAGATATCTTGGAGTCGACTTTGACAGCAATGGCAGAGTTGACTCCACCAAGGATATACTCCTTAACTTACTCAACAGACTCACGATAGCTCCCCTTAAACCCCACCAAAGACTCATATTTTTGAAAGACTTTCTCATTCCCCGTCTCCTATATAAACTGGTCTCCGGTCCCAGACCATCTTACGCACTCCTTAGTGACCTAGATAAAGAGATCAGAAAGGTTGTTAAGTCGAAATGGCTTAAGCTCGAAAACTCGGTGCCGAACGCCTACCTGTACACGCACACAGCACACGGCGGTCTGGACATCCCCTGCCTCCAAACATTCATTCCCAGAATCCGCCTCTCCCGCTTGACAGCACTACAACACTCCACGCACCTTGGGGTCCAATGGATGCTAACCACCGAGCACTTTAAAAAGATCTTGCGAAAACAAGACTTCTTTGCGAGCGCTTGGGAACCTCCATTGAGACCGCTACACAAGAGACCGATTACTGGTCTCAACAACTACACAACACGTTCGATGGGGCACATTTTAAAAAAGCACACGAAACGCCCTTTGTACATTACTGGATTAAGGGTATGCCCTACCTATCTGGTAAGGAGTATTTAAACCTACTAAAGCTCAGGATCAACGCACTACCAACGCGTGCCAGATTGGCCAGGGGACGCCCGGGCTACAACAAACGTTGTAGGCACGGGTGTCATGCGCCTGAGACGTTGGCTCATGTCGCTCAGATGTGCGATATAACACACAAACAAACCATAAAGAGACATGACGACGTCTGTGATCGCGTGGCGCGTCTTCTCCGCGAAAGGGGTCATGAGGTGGTTCGTGAGCGAGTATTCCGTCGACCGGGCGCACCGGGTCTAAAGCCCGACCTCGTAATAACAACACCTACCGAGGTCTGGGTTTTAGATGCCGAGGTTTGCGGCCCGAACCGGGACCTGGCAAAAGCACGGCAAGACAAGATCGCCAAATATGACGTCGAGTTCCTAAGAGCGGCGCTCCCCTACCCGCAAAAACCTCGCAGATTCGGATCCATCACTATCTCTATGAGTGGTGTATGGGACTCCGAATCTGCGAGGACGCTCTTGGGGCTCGGCGTCACGAAGAGGAATCTTATGGATCTCACCGTTTTAACTTTGCAAGGAACCTTGAGGATATATCGCTCGCACCGGATCCATAAGAGCGGGGGCTACCATCAAGCAAGGACACGGACAACTGATTCTTAACTTCACGTGACACCTTTTTACCACCATTTTTATTAAGGCGAGCACTGCCGAGTGTGCAAACGTATTGTAAATGATTAATAAATCATCACAATATTTTCTATATATAGATATAGATATATCAAATACGTAATCAAGAGTTATTTTCAGTGACGTGTACGACAGATGAGAACACATTAGCTAGTTGTGACATAAAACGTGCGGATCTGCATCGGATGAAGTTCCACAGAACAATTCTCGTGCGCGAGGCAGCTTTTTGCCTTATCGAGGTCGACGTTTCCAGCCAGAAGAGTTTCGCGAACGGTCCGAACTCTCCCGTTAAATAACTTCTGAAGGTTGACGGTTAAAGACTGGAAAATTTAAAACAAAAACAATACCGCTATATTATTACGTGCATGAGACAGTCGCTTCACCTGCAAAAAGTTTTTTTTTTCGCTTGTGCCTAAAGCACGACAGAGGATCATGCTGGCACGTACCTATGGTATGCTGTCTTCCGATAACACGCCATAAATACTTGCGACCTTTCCTTTGCAAAAAAAATCTTTCCTAAAATAAGTTTCCCATTTCGCAACTACTAAGCAGTTTGTTTTTAAATTTACGTTGTAAAATAAGTATATGACTGAAACACATAGCTTTATTCATGAGTACTTGCGAACACACTCGAAAGCATACAGCCTCTGTACTGCGGAGGTTGCTTAGGGGCTAGAACGAAGATCAAAATATATCTTATTTTAATTTAACAGTGATACAAGTTAAACGCCCTGAACCAGCAACATTACAGCGATGGGAATTTCGAGAGGGTTATTATAGATGTTTAACGATTTCTCAGATCAAGTCGTGCAGGTTCTAGTGCTGCACAAGCGTATGTAAGGCTTACTTCCATGCAGTGCACGCTCTCTTGAGTAAGCTGCAAATGATATTTAAGACATCTTTTCAACCTGTTAAGATTGCTACCAATAGAGATCTATGTTCCTCTCTTGATTCAGCGTGTTAAGAGCCAACCACCAATACAACGCGACCTCCTCAATCCTCAATTGATATTTTGCCTCAGTGAACGCCTGGGGACCGAAAACACATGCATTCTCAAGGTGAAGCAATTTTTCACCCCATACACGAAACCCAACAAAACGATGAAAGTTTGGCAGTGAACGACACACGCGACCTAGTAGTTAGGGTTTGTAAGTTTGTGACGAATCTTTTTGAGTCTTCGCGGTGTTTATATACGATTGCAAGGTTTTTAGTCTTATATATTTTGCCGCCTGTCAGTGGAAATGGTTTTATGGAGACAAAATATGTCCTTTCTCTGTCCGTAGTATCAAGACTATACTGCAACAACATTATGCTCCCCCCCCCATGCGTAGTGAAATTATGTTGGAAAAAAGGTAGCCTTTGAATAGTATGTGCTGTCTGTCTAAGTCTGGCTGTTCGCCCTGCACGAGCGCCACGATTCTAACAATCCAGTCAGTATGTCAACCTTATGACCCTCACGATTATCTATTTAGCAGGTAATATAGCTGAAATATTGGGTTGATCTATATGTTCGTTCGGGTAATTGTGTGCACCGTACTGCACAGCCCCGAGAAAAGATGAAAACTGTTGGGAGAGGGTTGTTTGTTTATACGAGGGTAAGAGCAGACCTACGTTTTATTATACCGTGGAATTCGTTTGAATATCTGGAATTAAAACATTTTTAAGAAGGTTGTTTTATTAGTTGTAATTCTAGACTATCCTATTATATCCTATTATCCCCTACGGGCTTGACACTTAACCTAAGGCTTCAATGCACCGAGGGCCAGACGTGTTGAGACATCAAGGGTTTTGCCAACAGCCCTTGTAACAGCATGCTCGCTGACTCTCAGCGGTATGGCTTATCATCTAATCTCAATGAGCATCGCTCAATGTAAATTCGACCAACAACAGGGATCGAACCGGCGACACCCCGGTAGATGACAACCATGACTAGCGCACTATTCCCCCACTGGACCACGCCGCCACTCCACGCGAACTGTAACGCTCGAGTAAAGATGGCAGACTTAAATGTGCATTTTCGTCATTTAATGCTATTTCATTTCCGGAAAGGAACTAATGCAACCCAAGTCGTAACTAAGATATATAGAGTGTATGGCAGAGAGGCAGTAACAGATAGGACAGTTCAAAGGTGGTTTGTTCGATTTAGGAACGGCGACTTCAATGTTAACGACCGAGACCGGCCCAGACGGCCTTTGACAGTGGACACGGCCGCATTAACTACAGTAGCCGAATTGCACTCAGCAATCGCCAACTGGACAACCGATTTTGCGATCAGCTCCTTAAAAAGAACGACAATCGCCCCTTTTTTCCGCACCATGGTGACAGGGGATGAGAAGTGAATTTAAAGGGGAGTGGGCCCCCAAGCGACTGCCAAGCCCGGACCCAATACAAGAAAAGTGATGTTAAGTGTTTGTTGGGATACAAAGGGGTGATCCTTTATGACCTGTTGTACCCACCACGACAACGCAAGACCGCACACATCTTTGCTCACCACCAAGAAGTTAATGAAATTTAGATGGGGTTTTTTGCCACATTTTGTGTATAGTCCTGACCTTGCTAGATCGGATTGTCATCTGGTTGGGTTCCTTCTAAATCATCTTAATGGCAAATAATTCGATTCTTCCGAAGGTGTTAAAATGTATATAGACCATTACATCGAAAGCCAGAACGCTTTCCTGGTGGGATGGAATCATGAGCTTACCTGAACGTTTGGGCTAAAGTAGTTGGACAAAGTGGGCAATACAGCATTCAATAAAAGCTTTCCCTTGTAACGAAATAAGTCTTCAAAAATATGTGCAAAATCCGAACGAACTTAAGGATAAACCTAATAAATAAAGGATTACACATAAGAACATCCATTTGTTCAAACTAGCAGGGAAGGAAGATTGACTGGTCAAAGCCAGGTAAAGTCGACTCGGGAACAGCACCGGGAATCCACGTAATGAGCAGCAGAAGATGTGTCGAAGCAATTGTCGAGCGGAGGCGGACAACATTGCGGCGAGCTTGAGGCACATCGTGGAATTCATCTTCGTTTGCGGTGTGCCGTTAACCAGAAGCGCGGGTCAACACGAAGTCTAACACGCGTGTTGTTCCCAGCCCAGCATCTCCCGAGGGAGCGGTGCAAGGCAATTTATGCCGCTGCCATTGACTAACTGGGTGTAGCCCACGTTTAAGTCAACGCATCCAAACGTACGTCCCTGCGGGCATGCGCTGGCGGCGCTCTGTGTGCTCTACGTTTTGTCTATGCTATGTGCGGAAGGCCGTCGGCAGACGAGCATGCTTTGCTGCTAAAGTCCTACGTTCTTAGTCCGACTCCCGGTAACTTTTGGTGTTTGCTCTCTCTCTGATGAAACGCTTCCAGTTCGATCAAGCCTCGCTGGGTGTAGAATTTACCTGGAGTAGCCGTAATGGAAATACTGGAATTGGGAGCAGTAGAAGCAGCTTTCCTTGCCGACTGTAATTACTATAGAGCACCGCCCATCGAGCCTCTCTAATGAATCGCCTTTTGCTGAGTTGTAGCCGCGGCGACCAATTGAGACGCCGTAGGGATTGACATTAACGAAACTCTAACTTTTTATCATTTCACCCGTTGTGTGACAACACAAAATGCATCTCTCTACGGCCCTTTCACCTATTATGCCAACATTACAAAATCCCTATCGGTTTACGAAGAACATATATTTATGTTATTACTTATAAACTGCTTCGCTAAGGAGGTCTTTTCTGTGAAATCGCAGCACGATCACGAGAATTGAACGAGAAGATGGAAGCAAAATTATTTAATTTGACGCAAGGGCAACATATTAGCTCTGAGCTAATGCATGCGCTGGAACCTGTCTAACGGAAACGCACATGAGAGCTGACATCGCGGCAACCGGAAGGGCATAAGAACCCTAAGTGCTCAAATTGGCCCCTACTATTGACATTCAGACTTCAGCGAGCAAAACATTGGAAAGGAAGGGAGGGGGCGAAGCGAAAGATGGAAAACAGCGATGTTTACAAAATATATTTGATGTGTTCTGCTACCGAAGGACTCCCTGTTCCCAGAATTCCTGCGGATCTGACAAGAACCAGTTCTCCACTGTACCCTTCAATTCGTTGTCCGAGTTAAACCACCCGCTGCCACCGTTTGCATTGTGACACGCCGATCACTTTTCACCAGGTTGTTCACCTTGTTAATGAGTTCGGACGCAATTACAGTGTTTGCATGGCCATGGTCTCGAGCCATCAGTTAAACAGGCCCAGCCTTCGCGAAAACGGGCATCCGATAATGAATATCGTCGCATTTTGCTGTGGGAACGTCATGATGTGCTCACACACACCACACACACGTCACCCCGTCTCAATTTCACGGGACTCACAACTGCCTGCGTCTCTCCTCCATCGTGCGCGCAGACACGACGAGTACTCCATTTCCGTCTTTAGATGTGTCGCGACGTTATTGTCAAAGTGGCACAGTCAAATTTCAACCGAACCTCAACTTTGGTATATATATATAAGTTTTGTTCTCACTTGAATTTAGCATTAATGTGGGTCAGGGACAGCTTACTGAGTTCGTTAATTGCTTTTTCAGGTACATATCCGGCTCACCCTGTAGCTCGGCTACACTCATGGCTGAGCGCCATCAGATTCAAGACTTATGTACACAAGCGAAAATGTTAGCTGTAGAAGCTTCGTATGAAGAAATAGTTATTCACATTCATGGCAGCTCTTAGGAAACGCTTTCCGACTTTAAGCGTCTCCCTGAGCCTCACATCAACCACCAAAAAAGGGGTTTAGGCGATTTTATTATGTGCGTAAAAACTACGCCTATTTACGTTGTCTACATGGAATCTAATCGGGTCTGAGGGGCTTAAAATCTATTCCTTATGTTTTGCAAGGAGCTCCATACAGCAGAGTGCTGGCTCTACAGCATCGATAGATAAGCTCATTTAGCTTATACTAACAACCGCACAACGGCTGTGTAATTTTCCCGGGCTCTCAAAAGGGAGCACACGTTTCAACATATAAAATATTCAGTGTAAGTGAAAACTAGCAAACCATTAAATATGTGAGTTCGAAGATATGTTACATTTAGAATGTTACATCATTCGATTTCAACAATTTTTTGATTATTCTTACCAAAATCATTTTAAAGTAAAGTGGCGTACATAGGCATATCCTTTAAGCTCCCTTAGCCTCACATCAACCACTAAAACAATTTTAGGCGGTTATATTATGTGCATAAAAACTACGCCTATTGACGTTGTCTACATGGAATCTGAGTCGGGTTGGCTCAAAATCTAATCCTTTATGTTTTGCAAGGAGCTCCATACAGCAGAGTGCTGGCTCTACCGCATCGATAATAAGCTTATTTAACTTATACTAACGTAAGTGAAAACTAGCAAACAATTAAATATGTGATGTTGGAAAATATGTTACATTTGAAATGTTACACCATTCGACTTCAACAATTTTTTGATTAATTTACCAAGTCATTTAGAGTAAAGTGGCGTATATAGGAATATTAATATCAACGAATCGATCGCTGGCAGCTTACCTTCGAGCGGTCCTTCAGTTCAAGCATATGTTCCAGTCTCACGAGATACACCTATATGAAATCATACAAGAGACGATTAAATGCTACATTTTGCAAAACACTTTACTGGAAAAAGAGTACAACTAAGCAAACTAAAATATCTGCAACAATCGAAGTATTGTAGGCCATCATTGTGTGCGATAAAGAAAAAAACACATTAGAGTAGAGTAGATCCGCCAATACAGGTAGCTAGTCCTGTTGTTCGTCTAGTGGCAGCGGTGCACAATGCAGATGTTTGAATGAAAAATGCGGGAAATACCTTGTTGGCCACCTCTTCGAGGCTGAGAAGATAGGCACCTTCCGGTAGGGCGGAAGCGTTGATGAGCGATTGCTTGGGAAGCAACGGAAATTCGCTGAACGCCACAATTGGTCGCAGAGCCATTTGTAGGGCCTGTGGCCTGAGCTGGTTTCCGGACTCTATCGAAGGCTGCAGCAAGAGCCTATACGTACCACGCACCTGAAGGCCGCGCCCGTTGAAGCCGGTCTCATTCAACGCTTCCCCGACGCCTGCTCGCAACCATCAACATCACCACAACAACTCTATTAGGCCTAATCGGGTAACAATACACATCTGATATATATATATATATATATATATATATATTGTGAAGCAAAGCATCACATAAGCATTGTAGGTTAGCTGTTTCTAGTCGAAAGTGATCCTGCAAATCCAATCTAGTGTACTTTTACCACGCGTTTCTCTCTCTATAGAAGAGGGACGCCAAGGTGCAAATTATCATCAGTGTGAACAATCAACAAACCTATGTTAAAAAAAAGACGCTTTTAGACATTTTATAATAATTCAAAAGTTTCAATTCAGCCATTCCACTGATTGAAAATATATACTCCTAGTGGGAGTACATATAGACAGCACGTATGCGTTCTCTAGCAGGGGAGCGTGCCAATTAGTTTACAAGCATGTAAATGTGTCTGCTGTACGAACCAAAAGCGTCATCAAAGAGACACCGCCGGTGCATCATCAGTTCAATTTGTCCAGATGCTAAACTCGATCCACCCTGCGATCTGTAAGGATATCCAGAAACCAAAATTATTGAACCGCGCGTAGAAATCGCAGAGACAGACCGGTGTGTGTCTCAAACAAGGAAACTCAACGTGGCTTGAGTGATGACACAAATGACACGATTGGCTTTGCCATGTGTATCAAAAAAAGGTGCGGTCAGTCATTTTTACGTTCCCAGAGAAAACTAGGAGTTATCGGTGAAAACTAAGATAAATAAGACATGCGGGGATGCAGAACAGCTCCGATAGCTTCGACTGTATTGAACAAGGCCAAACCAGGACCTCTGAAGCGTTCGTTGTTCTGGTACTTTCGACCAAAGTACAGTGTGCAACATGATTACAAGAAAGAATATAATAATAATAATCATCATCATCATCATCATATAACATAATAACATGTATCACAATCACTAATATATTACTTATATAACATCTACAATATTGCTTATTATGTTTATGGCTTGAGTGTCGGCGACCACTCAACATCATCTTGGCGTTGCCTCTCTGTAGTTCTAATGACACTCTGTCGGAGGAGCGCGGTCGATCTTGGCTCCGCTGTGGTTTTGCAGATGTTCTTTCCAAGCTTCTTTGTCAGTTTTTGAGTGCATCCTTGCCCCAAACGCCAGATGACTGGAGGCCGAACATCTTTACAACGTGGTCCTCAAGAAAATGCGCGTTTAGGCGCCGTTTGTGCATCTCCCGTTGGTGGATAATGTGGCCGACGCCCGTGTTGGCTAGTCACGATAGCCGAGCGCGTACGTGTCGGAGACAGTGACGTCCACGCCAGCAGCCGATGTTCGTCCTAGTCCCGGCTGGTAAGGCCGTCCGGTCGACACTTGTCGTCTCTCTGCGGAGTCCACCGTCAGACTCCACCGTGACGCGGTAGCCGGCTTGTTTGAAAGCGCGCCCAAGGATGTCATTGATCGCATCGTGGCGGCCTTGCGTAATCCCGGCCAGATTCGTGCAACTAAGCCGGTGCAGGCCGCGTTCATCCACCGTTTCGTCACACGGACATTTTCCTCCCTCTTAAATATTGCAATACTAAGTCTGAGCCCTAAGAATGGCGGCACGGAACTAGTCATCGGCCAGCTTACTGTCGACTAGCACGGACGGAAACACGTTGAGTCACGCTCCGACGGCGTCAAATGAAACCGCTTTTAGTCTAATGGCGTCTACACCTAATTCGCAGGCTAACAGTAGAGTTGA
>QVRM01002696.1:0-27510 GCA_003439945.1 Dermanyssus gallinae
GCAGAGTGGCGTATCTGCTTTTCCTTTTCTAAAGAGGTAACTCTCGAAGTTGCCATGCCCTGTGAGCACTTGAGTCACGTGGTGTGTCAACTCGCCGCCGGGCCGGTTAATCCACGCCTTAACGTCAGGGATCAGAGCCTTTACACGGGCCCCAGGTGCCCCGTCTTGTATGGGCGTTCCCATTCATTTGCCAAGAAATCAACGTTTTTTCCCTTTTTTCTTCCTTATTGCTTGTCGGTTCCGCCCACAAGCGACGACGTTCGTCGGCCTTCAGGTCCCAAGGGATCGTACCAGCCAGTACAAGGACAGCCGCCGTGCTGACCGTCTTGTAAGCCATCGTAATCCGTAAAGCCGCGATTCGTTGGGTCTTGCGCATTAGCGCCCTGTTGCGGGTTAGGGGCAGTGTGGTTAGTGGCCACACAGGGGCCGCAAATAACATAATCGACTCGGCAACCGATATAAGAAGGCGTCGCGTTGATTCTCGCGGTCTGAATGTATTCGGCATCAGCCGGGCGATGTCGTGTGAAACTTTAGTGGCTTTCTCTGCAGCCAAGCGGAGATGAGGTGTTCCTCGCAGGCCTCTGTCCAGGTACATTCCCAGATAGATACAAACCCGCTTCCCCTCATCCAGACGGAAATCTCGGCCAGGGCTACATTGGCTCTAAGTTCCAGTTGCTGCGGGGTGCCGCCCTGTACTACGACTGCAAGGTCGTCCGCATACGCGAGTAGCTCTGTCCCTTCTGGTAGGTTACTTAAGCGTAGGACATCGTCGTACGCCAAGTTCCATAAAAGAGGACCCAAGATGGCACCCTGGGGAACTCCAGCTGTCATTTCAAATTCGGATCCCTCATTGTCTACCCACCGTTCGTTCAGGTAGTCCGAGACAATTCGACAAAGGTAGTTCGGAACTTTTTTTCTCTTGAGCGTCCCCAGTATCAACCCTCCAGGGTAAGCTGTTGAAAGCATTCTTAACATCCAGCAGTACGACAATGAGAAGATTCCTGGACCTTGCCGGGGATTGTCGTAGATCTTCCGCCTTAGCAACGACCCGCTGTATTGCGGTCAGACACGAGCGGCCTTTGCGAAATCCGAACTGATTCGGTGAAAGAAGGCCGCGTTCTTCTGCGAATAATCGCACCTGGTTTTCTATAATCGCCTCAATACCCTTGGCCAGTGTACTGACTAGGCAGATTGGTCGGTAGGTGCCGTTTATTTTGGGAATAAGCACAAGGTCGGCCTTTTTCCAAATCAGAGGCAAGCGTCCGGATCTGAGTATTCGTGTGGCAACGTGGGAAACTACTTCAGGAAAACTCTTTAAAGAGAACTTTTACGGCGGAAGCCGGTATACCATCAGGCTCTGGTGCTTTTCCGGCCTTCTCTCTCCCGCTACACGGACCTCCTCTAGAGTCACCCCTTGGACTGGTCTTTCGTCCGCACCCGCTTCGAAAGGCGTCCTGTTGAGGGATGGATGTCGAGGGAAAAGCGTTTCTATTACCCGTCGGCGTTCGTCCGGGGAAAGGTTAGCGCTCTTTCTTGTTTTTGTCTTGCCACGGATAAGCTTGTACGGTCGTCCCCACGGGTCGTTTTCTATTCCCGACAAGAATTCCTTATGGCATCGTTCCTTTCTTTCATCTATAGTTTTGCGTAGAGTGGCCCTAAATCTAAATTCGTTTTGCAATTGCGCAATGATTATGTTATTCCTTCTACTGCGCCTTGCCTTGGTGAATCTTCGCCTGACGTAGATGCAGCGTCTGCGGGCTTCCGCGATCTCTCCGTTCCACCAATACTTCGGCGAAACTGGACGTAGTCGCTTTGGATGCGTTCGCCTCTTGCTTGGCGTCTTGCACGCTTCCTCCAGAACGTTCTGAAGCTCTTGAGCGGTTTCAGGTTCACCCTTTACTTTAAGTATTTTTGCCAGCCTCCTTTGCAGCTCCCTGTTGTCAGGCGGCTTTAGCCGGGCTGGCCTAACCGGGGCAGAAAGGGCTGCTAATGGGGTGGTTCCTTTGACGTCAAATTCTATACAAAAGTGATCGCTAAGGTTCTCTTTGTCAAGTAGTATGGTCCAATTTGAAATCTTAAAAACGTGGCTTCTCTTACAGATCGTCAAATGGATGTGCGACTCAGTTCCCCCGCGGTGGAAGGTAGGGTCCTTTCCTTTATTGAGAACAACAAGGTCATGCATTGCTAAACACTCAAGAACAACTCTGCCTCTTCTATTAGTGTTGGTTGCCCCCCATGTTGTCGAGGCTGCGTTAAAGTCTCCAGTAAAGACCACTAGTGGTAGAGGGCAATCTTTCGCTGACGTTGTCATCTCCTCGAGCAGGCCCTCCAAGTCGTCCAGCGTGCCGTTTGGACTGCTGTAACATGAGTAGAAACGACCGACGCCGTCCACGTCTATCCATGTAAAATTTGATCCTCTTCCACAACCCGTGACTCGGAGACATGATGGCAGATTATGCACAATGCAGGTACTGGTCTGAGCATCCACAACCCAGGTCGTCTGGTTCTTCTTTGCCAGTTTCACATTAGGCTCGCTAAGCAGAGAGAGTGCAGTGCTCCTCCTAGACACTATTTCGTCTAGCATTAGATGAGCTCCGCGGCTCCTGTTACAGTTTAGTTGAATAACCTTAATTTGCATCATTTGAGTGCTGAGATTTGGCTAACCGTTGATCATCAGTCGGGGATTGCTGTCCTCTTTTGCGGTTCTTTCGCGAGATAACCGGCCTAAAACCGTCTGCGTCGACAGTAGGCGTATCCGCAGGAGGGCTTTGCCCGCTTAGCGCCACGTCTTCCGTGGGTTCAAGGGTAGGTGGCGACTCCGCTTGTGGAAGAGGACGGATTTCCTTGGTTGTTGTTAAAGGACAGTTTTGCATTTTCCGTCGAGGGCCTGCTTGGTCCAAATGGCGCCTGGCCTCGGCGATCTTCATTCTATATCCCGGGCAGGCTGCAGAGTTGGCTGCATGCCCAGGTACCCCGCAGTTATAACATGAGAAGGGCCCCTCGCAATCTTTTGCGACGTGACCCAGGGTGCCGCACTTATGACACCGTTTGACCGTGACTTCTTCGAATGTATAAGATTGAGTCTGGTGCCCAACTCTCTGGCATTTCTGGCATGTCGGCACGCTGACCCATTCTTAGATGGGACAGGACGACCAGCCAATCTAGATCCGTCCAACACTCATCAGCTTTGCGAAGTCGGATGAGTTCATTCGGGCCAGAGCCGACCACCGGCCGTTGGCTCCTTTCTGTGGTTCTTCTACAAGCAAGAGGCCAGCAACGCTGGCGGCATGTCTAATTGCTTGGTCGACATCTTCCCGGTTTGTACCTTCTAGCAGATTCCTTACTATATTTTTTTTAAGTGCAGAGTGGTCAGTCGATACATTGGCGTCTCCTTTTGATTTTAGTGCATCAAAGAAATGTGCCGATGCGCCCTCTGTTGTTTCTGCGACCCTTAGCCGCATGTCCCCGCTGGCAAGCCGTTGCACCCCAGTGACCTTCACGTTGTATTGTGCGGGATCAATGTTGTTACATAATCGCTTCAAGGTGTCTGTGTAGGAGACACCGTCCTCCTTATGAACAAGTATAGACGTGCCACTTGGTGCCTTTCTAGCACGTCTTTCTCGTTTGGCAGAATCTCTTTTTCTGTTTCTCCTAGAGTCTCCTAGTCACTGCTACGCAAACGTTGTGTTTCCGGGCCACACATTCAAGAAGCTTTTTAACGCCCCTTACCTCGCCTTGACTAGTCATGTAACACGGGATTGCCCCTGCTACGCGTAGTTCCTCTGTATTCCCCAAGAGCTCGTTGGCTCGTTCAATTACCTTCTCTATAAGCTCGAGGTCTTCCCATTGCCCCGAGTCCTTTGGCAACCGGATCGCCACCAGAGCTCGTGCAATGGTTCGTCCGTCGTTCTGCGTCTCCTTAATAAGGCTCGACAGCACGGTACTAACTTTCATCCCAGCTTTCCCTGCTATTCCTTGAAACTGTGAGGCCACATTTTTCCAGACAACGGAGTCAGCCGGGTCCTCACTTCGTGCTATGAGGAGTCAAAGAGGACTATCCTTTAATATGCTTGTTTTGAGCTGAGACACGTTGTTAAACACGCCGCAGGGCCACTCCTTTATCAGAAGATCCTTTAGGTCATCTGCTGTTTCGCAGTTCTTGATAAGATCATCTATGACCTTTATCTTGCCGTGCGTACTTAGCATATCCGGCGTGCACTGGCAGGCAACATTTCTTGAGTCGTTAGGGAGCAAATCGGTTTGTTGCCGTTCGTCGGCGTCCTTCATCTTCTCTGCCCTCACCATATCTCTGATTACGAATCTTAGTTTCTCCGATGAGCTTTTGACAACGAGATGCATATTCTTCAGACTAGCAGTGACCTTATATATGTCTTCTATTAGGCGCAGTGCTTGCGCAGTCGAGGACACCTCGGTTCATCCACCTCGTCTGAGTTCCCTTCCGGTGCGTAGTTATCACTGCCGGTTTGACTCGCCTGTTGCATTGCTTGGCTATCTTGGCCTGGCTCGTCGGCCGGCACCTTGTCCGGTTCTTTGCGTACAGGCGAGTCGCCCACAAGCATTGCTAGCCCAGAAGGCTAATTGCTAAATGAGGATTTTTTTATATATAGACGTGTTTCTATGCCCACTCGGCACGAAACTTGCAAAAAAAATTAATAATTAAATAAAAAAATAACTTTAATGTTGATCCTCTCAAAAAAAAACGCCCAGTTCCGGCTTTGAACTCGGGACAACTGTCCTGCGCCCGCTTGATAGACAACGGCGCTGTCCACTCGGCTACGCGCTCTGTGTGAAGACGGTACTGCTAAATAGAGTCATTGGCCAACCCAGGTGATGTTTACGGTGGTGATAGCCAAGATGACAACAGCAAAAAAAAACACACACACACACAAAGACGATACTGCAGTGATAGCGACGACAAATCACTGCTTCAGTTAGTGGCACAATACAGATCTAGCTGCCAGCTAACGTAGTAATGCAACGCACGCATCCACTTGTACAGACAAGTTTGTTGTGATAAGCCGAGAATGCCTCTACAGCTGTTTTACGCAACTTGTCTAGGGTCCGTAGAATGAACGTTGAGTAGTGTTCTACCGTTGAATAAGTCACTTCCAAGAGCACGTTAGTTATACACAGGTGCACCTGAGCAGGGCGCGCCGAACTGTTACGTAAGAACTGGCTGACGGTAGCTCCATACTAAGATTTTACAATATTTTCCTAGAACTCCGCTTGACCCGACCGTTCGCGTTCGAATCGCGCTACTGCACCACTCTTGCCGAGTTCTATCAAACCTCGAAATGCGTGCACAACAATATGAATGACCCTGTATATATATATATATATATATATATATATATAATATCGTGATGATTTATTAATCATTTACAATACGTTTTGCACACTCGGCACTGCTCGCCTTAATAAAAATGGTGGTAAAAAGGTCTCACGTGAGGTTAAGAATCAGCTGTCCGTGTCCTTGCTTGATGGTAGCCCCCGCTTTTATGGACCCGGTACGAGCGGTATATCTTCAAGGTTCCTTGCAACGTTAAAACGGTAAAATCCATAAGATTCCTCTTCGTGACGCCGAGCCCTAAGAGCGTCCTTGCAGATTCGGAGTCCCATACACCACTCATAGAGATAGTGATGGATCCGAACCTGCGAGGTTTTTGCGGGTCGGGGAGCGCCGCTCTTCTCGCTCTTTCTCGAACTCGACGTCATATTTGGTGATCTTGTTTTTCCGGCGGTGTGGTTGCCGTCACGTGATGCCATCGTTGTCTTGGTCCACAGCGGTGATTTCTTTAAAAGTTTCGTACGTGAACGATGGCGCGATTTTACGCAGATGTTGTTGTTAAAATCGCTAAAATGAAGCGGTCTTTAGACCATCATTCTGTTTGTCTCTACCCAGGGAGATATATATGTATATGTATGTATATATACATATATGTATATATATGCATATATATATATATATATATATATATATATGTATATATATATATATATATATATATATATATATATATATATATATATATATATATATATATATATATATATATATATATGTATATATGCATATATATATATATATATATATATATTATATGCTTCCCACCTGCAGTTGGCTGCAGTTTGCCCGCTATCTCTGGCATAAGCTTAAAGCGCTCGTTTCGATGGTTCCGGTGTCGAATAGGCGTACTATTCTGCACAATTTGACGCTCGATGGTGACAGCCAGATCGAGCATTCGAGCGGCCGTGGTCTGTCGGCCACTGCTCGTCCATCGGTGATTCGACGCCCTCGAATCACCGAGGGCGAGCAAAATATTGTTACTATTGGGAGTTACTACTCCCAATAGTAACAATCCCGAGGTCACTTTTGTTGGCGCGGGAGTCAAGGCATACGATATAAGCTATGTAGCAACAAATACCTTATTATCATGTTGTCGTGGCCCATTCGAAGGCTGTTAAGGCTAACTTAATTTACGGGGTAAGTGTGCTGCACACGGAACTCGGGCCAATCGGTTAACGCCCCGGGCTTAAGCAACCCGTTGGTACCGACTGGGGCGCCTGCTGCCTTGGCTTAATAGGCACAATGAGAGCGGGAAGCCACATAAAAGCAGACCGCCCGGCGAGAGGTTCATCTGGATCCGCTGCTGCCCTCCACAGCGGCGGGTCCCCCCTGCCCTGAAGTGGTCGATCCTTATTTCGGGGGGCCTAGTGTATATTCCGGGTGTAACGCAGAGTCGCGAGGTGATCGCGTCTAATTGTCGGGTAGGAGTAGTGTGGTAACCCCCTTGCCGAACCTCGACAGGGCGGACGGAGGGGGAGCTGCTAGCCTGTCTATTTTCTCCTACATAGTTGTGCGAAGTCTACGTTTGTGGGAGAACCAGTCAACGCATGAATAAATTGATTATACCAGCGTTTTTGGTGGAAAATTCGCAACGGAAGACACTTCACTAGCTTGTGTAGCGAAACGCGAAAAGCCAGATTAAGGAAAGCCATGTTTCGTTAACGCTTGTTTGTGAAAAATCCGTCAATATGTTTCCTTACGACCAAAAATATACGTCCCAAAGACTATTCCCATACAATAGCAAATTTAATGCCTACAATTTTCGTACCAAAGTCATGGTGCTGCGTTACGTAGTTGTCAAGCAACTTAGCTTTTTCGACAGTCAGAGTTGTTATATTTTACGGTAAAGCTTTCGGGTTTAGAACCGTAAAAGCTTGCTAAAACGTTTCCGCCCCCTCCTTCCACTTGGAAAAATTATTCTCTTGCCGAGTTCTACCAAACCTCAAAATGTGTACCTAACTTTCTCATACACCCTATGCAAGTATGCATGCCTTCGCTTTCGATAGGGCTATCGAAAAAACTTAATTACTTAACAACTACGTAACACAACACCATCACATTGGTACGAAAATGGTGAACATTGAATTTGCTATTGCGTGAGGGTGGTCTTTTAGACGTAATTTTTTTATCGTAATGGAAAAAATTGCGATTTCTCACGAAAAAGCGTTAAACGTACGACATAACAACATATCGACATTTTATGACTTTCCTTAATCTGGTTATTCGCTTTTCGCTACGCAAGCTAATAAAGAGCGTTCCGTTGCGCAGAATTTTCCGCACACATAGATTTCGCACAACTTTGTAGGAGAAAAAAGACAGAATAACTACTTTTATAAATTTCACTCTCTCTCCAAAGCAAGACGTTTCCGCCCCTCCTCCCATTGGGCAAAATTATTTTCTTGCCGAATTCTACTAAACATCGAAATAAAAACATAGCGATATGAATGACCCTGTATATATATATGACATTGAAGTTGTTCTTACGTGTGGGATATGGCTTAACGAAAGCATACGTGATGCTAAAATTAGCTTTAGCAATAAACCTATTATTCTCTTGACTAGTCTCCAAACAAGTCAACTTTCGACTTGTCTGCTGCTATGCGTCTCCCTCGGGGGACAGTCTTCAGAGGGTAAAACGTATAGATAATGTGTCTGTATGAATGTCCTTATAGCTTTACACTGTTATATACATATATAAGCCAGTGTATCAACTCAATACCAATTCAATGTCATAGGAAGACATAAAAAGAGTATATAGAAACATACAGTCTTCCTCTTGACCTGGAGTGTCTGGCGTTCTTCCGTCTTTCTCGCTCGAAGAACTTGACAGGACGACACTTGTGGCTGCGGAAGCTCCAATGGTGTGCAATTTCTTTCTTGTTCTCTCTCGGCCGATTTTGATTTCGATGACACCGTCGACCTCGGCGAGCCGATAGCAGGAGAAAGTTCGTCCGAGCTGTTTTCGCTGGACGGGGTCGACCCCTGCCTCTCTACTTGTTGCTGAAGTTTTTCCATAACTCAGTCAGGTATGTCCACGCCAAGGTCATCCAAGCCCCCTTTGCGCAGTTTAAAATTCACATTGCGCGCAGGGTGCGCCGACGTTGTCGACGGCGCAAGTCCGTTTCGGGCTCAGGCGACGGTTAATTTTGTTACAAGAATACACACTTATGTAATAATTCGTGTCATAGTTACAATAATACAAAATTAAAAGTTATTACAATTGTGATAAACACACAGTGATAACACGTTTTCACTGTTTCCAGTTCATTTTGTCCCACCCCACGGAGCCGCGGTCTCTGTGTAAGAAACCAATGACAGCATCTGAGCCCATCGCAAGACACGAAGCTTGTCTTTTATTTGTTCCAATTGAATCATCTATAACGAGCTGAGTAAATGTGTTTACTAACCTCTGTCGGGATGTCATCGGGCGTATGGGGCGGAACCTCTTCATCACCCTGAACAAAAATGCCGATGTCTAAGAAAATAGCAGCAATCGCGAGGCTTAGACAGCACGCCATTGCCACCAATCCGGCAAACACTGGCCAAGTCTTCACCCCAGTCAGCGTTCTTTTTGTGTCTTCTGGTAGCTTTAACTGGAAACTAAGACGATATATCAATAAATAGATCGTAAGTAAAATTATGTGCGTTGGTATAAAGCATAATAAAGGGTGGGCAGCGGAGGGCTGGTGCTTCGATTGCCTTACTAGTTAGTGCTTCACTGTTTGTTTACCTCACTATTTGTTTAAAGCGGGAAAACGAAACCGTTCGTGTAGAGTTTGATAGCAGACTGCCTTTTACTTCACGGTAGAGCAACAAGCAACGTGTGTCGCTTTTTTATAAAAAGCTTACAAAAATAGGTGTTCTATGGTGGCAGTGGCCAGAAAAGCCTTTTTCCCGACGAACTAAGCCAATGGCCATGTGAATAAGCAAAACCTTCGCATTTGAAACTCCGGCAAAAAACATAAGCCTCGAACAAGCCTATTCTCTATAAAAAATCAATGTTCGATGGCTGATAACACCACACAAAACAGTTGTTTTAAAATTCTGGTATCCGTCAATTCTGTCCGTAGGCTATGCACTTATAATCATATAATTATTGCCAGTTATCCACTGGCAAGATGGACCAACCAAGCGTCGCACATACACTTATTTATGTATAATATTATTAAACTACTACTACTACTACTACTACTAACTAATTTGTGAGTAATCTATTTTCACAATATTGTTTTTAAAAATACAATTAGAATACAAACAAAAAATGTTAAAAACTATAGGTAATAAATACAGCGTTCCAAACTATTGTTAGTACTATAATTCCTCTAGAGATCTAGGCAAAGTACCTTGTAATAACAATATAATTGGCAAAATATATACCGTTTAGATTCACCTTATTAAACCAAATTTCAATTTAAATTAGTACATGTATGTACATTGTATTGTATGAAATGTAACAGTAAGATGTAAAACAGAAAATTTTGCTTGTTACTCTTCATATTAACTCCACACACTCATTTTTGAGTTGCTCATAACGGACGATGATAATCTAATTGAGCCAAGCAGTAAAATCTGCAGAAAATGAATGCTTAAAAGGTAAAATAGTCTAATGTCAATCCAAGCGTCTCTCACTAACAGGTAAAGTCTGCCGCAGATACAACAAGCTATCTGCGATAGATAAAAAGTATTTACAATTTGTTTACCTCTGTAACAAGTTTGTTATAAAGGCCTAACATTTTGCCTCTGTCACGATTTTCTTAACTTCTCTCATTTACTGAAAAATTGGCTATAATTATGTGCCGAGATGCTCGAATCATTCTGACTAACGTAGGATACACAAGACTGCAGGGTACTTACTTGCGCCGGTCACGTTGCTGCACAAAGATCAATATTATGATATATTCCTGTAACTTAAATTTAAATAGGTAAGCATGGGCCACTGCAGACCGGGTGCTACTGCACCATATAACTTGCATACTTACTTAGAATGTTATTTATGAAAAAAATAGACTGTACGTCAAATAGACGATACTGTACCCTGGATTTGAAATCAAATTTTCAAATGCTACTTTTCGAAATTTATATATATATAGGGTAAACTTACATAGCTACTAAGATAAGCATTGCACTCTATTAGCTGATTAAATATTGACTATCTTGGTGTAGCATGCCTACAACAAAATGCAAGAATATCTATTCCCATAAACTATCCCAATGAATCTGAACATTGCTGACCAGCAGATCTGGGCATGCATACTTAGTACTTTTAACGTTGAAAATTGGTTTACTGATCCGGCTGTAGCGTAGATCTTGAATTTCAAGCTACCAGGCGAGCTTAAATGTCCGAACATCGCAAGCATTTGTTTGGTGCCTACAACAGGGCAGGAACGACTAGGCTTCGTGCTGGTGTTGCTGAAACTTGTTCCGGCAATACGTCCAGGTATTTTGTTTTTGATAGCTGGCACATTCAGACATCGTGATGGACACTTTCCGCTTAGCTAAAAGCAAGCACTTACCACGCACTGCCAACGAAGTGCTTACTGAGCGGGGTACAATGTCATGGTATGCATGTGTTGTTTTACAATGTCATGGTATTCCGCAAATGTGACTAAACAGGGTCCTAAAGACGATTGCAGTTGAGAGAACATGCTGAACATGCTGTTTGGTGCATATTGGCGTATAAGTAGCTATACCCAAGTAGTATGTTTTCGAAGAAAAGGCAAATAAAAGGATCCAAGAAACTCCTTCCCCCCAACTCGAATAGGATCGAACCACTGACCAGCTCGGCTTGACAAAAAAAAGTGAGGATAAAACAGATATGCATTACTATACAATTCTATCGTAGAGCTAATATGGAGAAAAAGCTTGAGTGCAAGCGCCGAAGCGACAAAAGCACCAATCACAACGAACCGAGTATTTTGATAACAGATACAAACCTACTGAAATCTGCTAGACTTTAAGCAACATCCAATTCTCAAGGATTTTTTTCAATAAAAATACATTTTCATACGATCTAGACTTTTAAAGCATAAAACAACATTGTAGCAAGCATTGTAGCTATTTTAATTCAATGAATATACTCACACTTTTGACATGAGCCAATTAATGCACTCACCCATTATAGAAGTACTCGCCAAAGGTGACATGTATGAAAGCGCTTATGTTCTTGCTTTCTGGTGTTTGGAAGCTCAAACATATGTTCCAGTAATTGACTGCCACGATCCGGTTATATGTGAACCAATTTATGTGTCTGGTGGTGTTTATCCTAAAAGTAAGCGAGATTGCTAATTTTTTTAAGTTGGTAAACTTCTGCCTAGAGAAACTTTGTGTCTGGGGGTATTTAATCTGAAAATAAGTGAGTTTGTTAATTTTTAAGTTTGTAAACTTCTGCCTAGAGAAACTTCTTTGATTTGGAGGTTAATAGGACGATTACGTAGTCATATACAAAATTATAACATCGGTAAGGAAAATAGTTTAATATTCAGTTTAAGTAATAGTAATACGATAAGTAATATTACGATTATTTAACATTTTCAACGAACGAAACTCTCAAGCCATTACGCCAACTTGCTTTTTTTATTTTTTTCTCTGAAAGGTTTTGGGAATGTATGATGCACATGCGCCACAAGCAGCCAGCGTAACTAGTGTAGGACTCACATACCCACTAAATACGGATTCCGCCCCCCCCCCCCCCCAGGCTCGGTAGTACTTTGGCATTACTTCGAAGCCATGGGAGAGGCGTCTCTGCCGTTCTCCTCTACTCAGCTCTCTACTGTCATTTTGTAAACCGTCCTGTGAGGGTGCGTCGATACCGTGAGAGCCCAGCTGCTTCCCCCTCATCCCCTCTTCCTCGGCTCCTCATCTCGACCACTTCCCCAAGAATCCCGCTCAAGCCTTTCCCTCCTGGCCGTTTCCTTGGCTGTCTCGAGTGTCAAAACGGCGTCGACCCAACAAGTTCGTCGCGACCCTCCATGCCTCCGCCGAAGTCATCATGTGGACGACCTACCTGATGGGCCGGCCTCTCACAGCGGTTGGTCCTGCGTTCTGCGCTTCCTTGAGTGCGTCACACCGCACTCTTGGTCCAGCTCCCTGTGGTCACCTCGGGTACTACCTGCGCCCCTTCTTCTTACCAGGCCGATAATGTGGCCCCTTTGGCCCTGGTCAGATCCAGATCTTCGTCTAGATACATTCTATTTCTCTCAGCCGCTAGGAGGTCCCATGGCAGCATCTTGGCTTTTCGGAGTATATATATATAAATATATATATTGACAAGCTGGCAGAATGTCTAGAGAAAGCAGCTCAAGACGCCACAAGAGTCCATGAACTCTGATCAAACAACACTACCACCTAAAACAAAGGTACTTTTGTTTGAGGACTCTTCTGCCAAGCAGCTTTGGCAGACACCGAGAAGAGTGATGCCAAGAAAGGTGAAAGTACACATCGTTTCCTCTCACAAAAAGTCAACGCCAAATATACTAAAATATATGCGTGAAGTATCCTGGAAGAACAAGCCAAATTCATCTACCAGTTGATCTACCACCCTGAATAAAGAGACAGTTTTAACTCTGAAAGTAAAGAATTGATCTCTTCTGTTAACTTATTTGCAGTGTGGCTAAGCCAATACATTCCTACTGCTGCGTTGTCTGTAATGTTAGTGCTTGTACTTTCAATAGAGTGTAGAGAGGCAAATGACGAACTGAAGCGTCTACAAACGCTCTGTTTAATTAAGTACTACTTGTCAACTTAATTGTAGCAGGGTGTAAAAACGCGTCTAATCAACCTCCAAATATCACAATCAGTAGGCGCTGGGCAGAACGCGAACAAAGCCAATAAGAAACTTAAAAAGGAGGCAAAACTAGTCAAACTGTAGAACTACCAAAAATCCACCAGGACCAACGTGGGACATGCTCATCTGAGAGTCCAACATATAGAGGAGTTCAGCAACAGAAAAAACAGCAACTACAACTGGAAACTTCGGGAAACTATGATAGAGCACGTAGAAGCCGTACTGCAGCACCACGAGGCATTGCAGACCAAACGCCATCGCGTCCCACTAGTAATAGGGCACCTTTGCATCACGCAGTGGAACATCAGGGGCGTAGGTTCGATAAGGGATTTGATATCTAATGGCAGTTTTCACGGTCTGGATGTAATAGTTTTGACGGAAACATTTGCTACAAAATATTTTATTTAGGAACTTTATGGCTACCACTGCCCACGGAGCCGGAAGGCCAATGGGAGGCGTTTCTGAATTGTTGGGCCGGCGTTTTAAAACTATTAGGCTAGTATTAACGTATTGGATGATACTGGTCAGAGTAGTACATGGTCAGAGACATGCCTCAGTTTATAATTGTGGCAATGTGCAGTAGTAACAGTTAAATCAGTACCGCAGATTCGACCAAAGACCTTACAGAGAAACTCCCAGCAATCAATCACGCTGCTGTAAATGTTTGCGGCTATAAATGTGTGATTCAGTACTTGACAATACTGAGATCTTTGCACCTTACATGCTACTGTATCCATTTATATATATATATATATATATATAGAAAATATTGTGATTATTTATTAATCATTTACAATGCGTTTGCACTCTCGGTAGTGCTCGCCTTCGCGGCTATAAATGTATATATATATATATATATATATATATATATATATATATATATCTATATATATATATATATATATATATATATATATATAAACGTAAATTGAGTACGAACTTGATATAGATGTTCCTGGAAATACAGGTTTTACAATTATAATATCTAGGCGCTTCGTTATCGATCTGCTGTGACGAGCAGATCATGACCTATATACGCGCCAAGAAGTATTTTGTTACATTGGGAATAACAAAAGGAAAAACCAAGGATATTGAGAATAGCATCCTCCTATAATCAATATCATAGGATTATTGTTATTCAGTTTTTGAGTATGAACTGGCTAAACAAAGGCGTGAGCGCAAAATGTTGCTTTGGCGCAATAGCAGTATTTTGTTTGTAACAACGATATTTAACAGAACGCAAGTATTCAAACGGTTTGTAGTCGTTTGTGTGGTTCCACCTTGTTGTCGCCAATCGCCACGCTTGTAGTTTCAGTGGTGATGAAGCCATGTATTATGCAGTTAGTAATGTTTGGTAAGTGACCCAGTGTAACATTTTATGTTACAACAAGACACCAACGAGCATTTTTCGACAGCTACACTCCTTTATTGGCTCAGCACGTCAGAGCTTGTATTTGAACAACCTACATTTGCAATTGAGCGTTTCTGCCGTGGCGTCGCGAACTGCATTACCCCGTTAGTCCCCTAAAAAAATAAGGCTGCCTGCGCACTGTGCCCGTTTAAACATAAATACATGGTAGACTAATTACTTTCAATCCATTAGGTTCAGTGCATCCGAAAGTTTGTTAGTAGATCGATGTAATTACTGTTCTTTGCGTATGTTTGTGTTGCAGCGGCGGTTGTCGTTTTAATACCTGTAAATGTTGGTCTACTCATCTGGACAATGAAAGTTATATCTCAGGAACGCCCTGGGCCTCTGCTAGAAAATTCTACAGTAGCGACGATATTTCTCGGCCCTATATATCGATTCTGGACTCTCTACGCCTTTAATTTAACCAATTATGATGATTTACGAAAGGGAAAGCCAGCCGTAGTACACGAACTTGGCCCGTATGTTTTCAGGTCAGTTTTAGACAGGTATACCATATATGTACATCTACGAGTACACATTTTCTTACCTTAATGGTTGAGACATTCACTGGTATGTGCATTTCTACTATCAGTTTAATAGCACTTTTATTATATTCTGTTAAGTTTGATGAATTCTTTAGTTTCGTGGTAGTGGTCATTTAGGCCGTTGTTGCAACGTTCTATGGGGATACCATTTGTAGGACTAAACCCCATTCAGGTAAAATTCTTTATATTTTGTCTAAATTGCAGATCGGGCTACATGTTCCAAAACGTACACATGCATAGAATCAAGCCCTGTTCGCTTAGGGTTTTTGTTATTCTTCTTAATTGTAAACCTTTGTTGAATAAAGCCCAGCAAAGTCAATTTTGAACACGGTAGAGCTCAGCACTCCCTCCTAAATAAAATAATTTTGCTATTTATTATATATTTGTGCCCATCATTTAGCCAACACATTTCGATAGTAAAATAAGCCTATCGTTTTTGACGCATCATTGGATAATGTGGTTTATCATTTGTTTTATTATTTTTTATCCTGAGGCATATCTGACCTAGTACATATTTTTAAACTTTTAGCGTATAATTTGTGAGTGACGCCGTGAGGACCTGAATAACTAAAGTGAACTTACAAAATAAAATAGGCCCGATGCGACTACGTTCATTGAAATGATCTGCTCGTTAGGTAATCAGTGACCCATAAGAGTGATTGTTGATTAATATATTTTGTAAAGTCACGCGGTCCTGAGTCCTAAAAATTCTAGGACATTAGAAACTTGAAGATATCGCAGCCTAGATGCTATCAAGCGCATTATTTCAAGAATAGGGGTTTTCGTTAATTCGAGCGTCTAAGTATCCATATCCGTGCAGTGGGCGACCGTCAACTTAAAGTTAAAGTTGGTGGTAAAGTTAGTTGGCCTATTCTGCATTGTGTGGTTTGCCTCAAGGGGATGTTTATCCTCCTTCTTTGGTGTGGACATAAATGGGTACTTGCCACCTAAGGTCAAATATCTTGATTAATCAGGCATTGTTCGATGGTGTTCTGAAATAGACACGATTCTCTCATCCTCCAAATACGTAGGTACTACATGTGGAGTACTTTACCTCGGCTATAAAGTTATCGTCAACGTTTTACCGAATGTCCCTTTCATACACGTGATCTGGACGTACACATTACGCCTGATCTGGGTTTTAGCTTCCACGTTACCAAGGTTGTGGAGGCATCATTTCTCCGCTGCTTCATTCTAAAAATCCCTCATGTGTACACTCGCATTTGCAAAATCTCTTGTCGTTGGCAAACTCAAATACGTACCCGTATCTTGTTCTGTCTGGGAGCCTCGTCTGACTTGATAAAGAAGGCGTCCATGACACGCTTCTGAGACGCCTGCTGTTCAGGTACCTAAAGGCGTGTCAGCTGTTGTTTGTGGTATAGACCTTTTATCTGCTGTACGCCAACTCACAAATTGTGGTTTGCAAACTTGCACTTTTTCGATGAACGCTGCAATAACCTAGAACTCCAGTGATACATCGCTGCAAAAGCCTCTTTTGAGTTCGTAAAGTTTTTTTCTTTTGAGTCGTTTGCTTGGCGGGCGGTTAAATGGGCTATGCGACTTTATTTGGTTTATTCGCACACTAGCTATTTACAAAAAAAATGACATTTCTTGTCACGCACTGTGCTCAACTGTCAGGATGAAGGCCACACGGTGGGACGTACTGAGGTTTCGCTCGCAAAAAAACGACACTATAACATCGGTTAGCTAAAGTAACCTCGGGAATTTGGCGTGAGCACGCCAAACTGCCGGTCGTTCGGAGAAGCCGTCAACTCTTGCTCTTCAATCTCTTCTCGAATCTGTCACTGTGCCGACCCGTTATATACGGGCCGACTTGAAGATGCATGCAGACGCGCGCTTCCGCCGCCGCTCCCGGGTTCTCTCATTTATTGATTCGTTAAATGTTATCATAACAATGACATAGTTATGTGTCATCTGTGTGTCCGTCATACTTAACAAGCGTAATCAGTAGTTTTCACTCTTGTACTTATTTATATATGACAATAATTACATAAGATTCTCGATCTGCATTACTCAATGTGTAGGTTCGGCCGGCGGACGGTAGGTGGAAGCCGTCTTGAATGTTCTAATGCACGTCTTAACGATTCCTGAATGTTCTATTGCACGTGTTAGCTGTTCTTGAATCTTCTATTACACGTGTTTAAGAAGAACACGAGTCGCATAGTGTTCGTCACATTTCTGTCGTGCAATCTGCCAAGCCCGTTGAAAATTGCTTCCCAAAACGACTCGCAGAACAGTGTGTAACCCCAAAACTTCGACCGGAGTGCTCTTTCTATTTGGGCAAACCGTCTGCCGCCCCAGGGTCGCACATCACACAGGTATCACCGTTAGCCCTTCTTATCTCAACCATGTACTAAAACTCTGGAATTAGCCGTGGCTATTAGAACCTAGTAGATCATTGCGTCATGTGGAAACAAATTATCAGACGTGAAAGAAGCCGTGTACTGCAAACGTCTATTATTATTACAACAAACATTGGTGTCGACTAAAACAATTCTGTACCGAGTCGTCACGGGAGATGAGAAATGGTGCCTATATGTCAATATGGAGCAAAGAAAGGAGTGGGTGGCTCAGCGTGTACGTCGAAGCAACCAATCAAGTAGGACCTCCACCCAAAGAAGACCATGACCTGCGTTTGGTGGGACGGGGAAGGTATAGAGAATTCAGAAATACTCAAAAAGAACGCCACGGTCAACAAGGTGATCTACATTGTCCAACTGCACCGCGTAACCTCGGCTATTAGACTGAAAATATTCGATCGACAAGGCCAAATTATACTGCCTAACGACAACGGCAGGCCTCATGTAGCATAAGTCGTCAAAGCCGCACTTCACGAGCTAAAATGGGAGGTTCTTCCTTTTTGAGCGACTGGTTGTACTATAGAAGTTGCCTCTAACTTTTATAGTACAGTCTATAAAAATTCTCTCAGAGCTCTTCGGACCTTTCGCTAACCGATTATCACAGTTTCAGCTCTACGTCGAATCGTATGAGGGGGTTATCTCCGACGACAAAGTTTACCTCCAAAACTGGCTAAACAACTTCTTTGACACTAGACTAGACAAAAATCGAACAAAAACGCTAGGAACTTATTGCGCAACCTATCACTTATACTTAAGCGGTGTCTGCTTTAGAATATGTTTGTCCTAGTCCTTATACATAATAAGCGATAACGCAATGTAACCCTTAAACTGGCTCATATTGCTAAAATAAAAGTGACTGTTTGTTTGTTTTGGGTACATTCAGGGTTAAGAAAGAAAAGAGGAATGTGGCATTTAGGAATGGTTCTCTTCAGTTTGACCACCTCGAAACTTTCTTCTTTGAACCAAGTTTATCGAACGGCAGCCTAGCCGACAAGTTAATGACTTTAAACTTCGCTATTATGCTTTATTTCGGCCCTGATGGCTCAACGCGTGGGCGGTTTTCCAAAAACAGTAAGAAGACAATATTCGTGCGTACCACTGTAAACAAGTACTTTTTCACCGGGTAAGTTTATTTTTTGCACAATTTTTGCAAAATGTTTGCACCATTGTTGTACAAATAATAGGTTCAATACCAGATTTAGCCCACTTGTTAAAAGATATATTTTTAAAAGTAGTGCACTAAGAAAGTGACTGCGTAGTATGTAGTAGCGAGGTTTTTAACCAAAAGTAACTAGGTTTAGACGTGGACAGCTTTTTTGTTACATGTATGAGTAAGGGATATGTTATTACCGGTAATAATTGCTGCAGCTACAGCGATACCTTTATCACTATCTGATTACCGACTGATTACCATAGAACCACAATAAACAGCAATGTGCCAAGCGAGCTGCGTGTTAATACGTGTAGTTACTTATATACGTAACTGGACGCATGTTAGTAGTGTTCATACAAGGCTGGTTACCCCGTTCATCACACGCAGAGGGTACACCGGCTTTACTCGGAAATTCGAAAAGAGTGATGTTTCCCGATCGGGCGATAACCTATCCAACACAAGCAGATTATCTACTAGTTATTGTTTTATTAGCTAATATTTTACAAGTGATACTTAAATGCTTTGTAAGTATTTTAAAAGTCATTTAAGTATCACTGAAGCAAGAGTTCCATTCTTCATTGCGGAACCCATCAGGCGCTGCACCCTTCCTCAAACGACGTGTTGTTAATTCCGCCCGCTGCTTCAGATTTGCTTTGTAGCTCGACAATTGTGTTAAGACACAATTGACAAAGCGTGGGTAACTTGTTCGTTCCAAGTAAAAATCGTCACTGGTTAGAACCGTAGAACATCTAGTAAATGTATGTTGAATGTAAGCGCATCTACAGCCGATTTTGCGCCTTATGGAGTTCGTTCCGCTTTCGTTGTTTTACGTTAACTTAGCCTATTTAATAACCTTCTACGGTCGACTGTTATTCACACAAAGAGGCATCATTTCGAAATAGTCTTTGCCAAGGTCTAGGTCTGAATCACGAAACTCTCATTTAAGCTGTATTTTAAGAGTGCCATGGAATATCACTTTTTTGTCTCGGATAATTGCTTTTCGTGATTGATTCGCGTATGATTGCGCAATTTCCAACATTGACATTGACGGGTATCGGCAAATTTCCCGCGATATCATCATGAGGCGGATTAGGTGAGGCTTGACACATGGTTCGTGCTGTTACTGAGACATACTTTGAAACTACGTTGCTCTTCAATGGATATTCTCTGCAGCAGAAATTATCTTGCCCGTTTCTCAACCTTGCCGTGAGCTTGCCGCTCGTTTCCAAATTTCTCTCAGAAAACTTACTGCCTTTATCCCTCATTGTTTCTATCGCGACTGGCTGTACTATAAAAATTGCCTCTAACTTTATAGTACAGCCTATAAAAGTTGTATGAGGCAACGCGTCTTCATACTCGTGTTTATATGCGAGTATAAACACACATTGCCTGCAAATAGAAGGCCATGCATGTTTACACAGGTGGTATACGCTAATTATCTGAAGTTTCACTTAAGACTTTTTTGCTGCTCTGCTAAATTGGCTACCGCGGCTGCTGATCTCGAAACTAGACTCTTGTAAGACGGCGCCAGCGTGTCGCACATAGTTGCGTCTCAGGAAAGGGCCTTTTCGGAAGACCAGTGAACCAAGTTCATGCCGTCTGGGCGTAGGGCTGAGTCCGTTACCAGCCCGACTGGCTCTTTTCCGCAGGCCACGTTAGCGGAATGCAGCGTCTTTGAAATCACTTTGTTAAGGGCGGCGTGGCGCGAGTGTTTTCGCAGCTCCTAGAACAGCTGAGGCCATGCTCTTCCGTCGGCGAAACCGGTGTGTCACAAAGGGAGCAAGTATGAGACACGTATACGGCCACCCTTAACCGCAGGCCAGCAACGATGCTGAGTGTTGTATTGTCCATAATCATCCACAGCTGCGGCGAGTGCATGGCTTGAAGCCATTTGACGCTTGATTCACTGAAAGCTGCTAGAAGACGTGTCTTGCCAAGTGCATCTACCGTATTGTCTAGGATTTTCTTTTGAATGACTTCGACTACGACGGCATCCAGAGCGGACTGGCGTGCGCCATTAAGTACCACGCGGTGGCGGGCGGCAAATTCCTTTTTTGGACTCCATGAGCCGTTCTAGGAAGGCTTTTGGAGAAAATATTGAGAAAATCAACTCGTGAAAACTAGTGATTGAACCCAAGAATGCAGTCTGGGCCAGATGCGTTGCTCGTCGGGCTCCCAGACCTCCCGCTGAGATAGGAAGATAAGCCTGGTCTAAACTTACTCCAAATTCAACACCCATTTCACGCATCGTCGTAGCTTCTCGTCAAATGGTTGCAGAATGTCTCTCCGGGCAGATGGTGTAGCGTAGAATATAATCAAGTCTTAGTGTCGAGAGGCTATATCGCATTAAGTATAAAGCGGGATGCGCATCCAGGGATCCCAACGTAAAACACCAAAGATCCATAAGCTCGCTCCTCCTATTCAGGGCGAGTTTTGCCAGGGCCATTGAGAGGGGAGCTACAAGAAGCTCGATGTTTCCATCGGCGCATAGCTCTATGTCAGGAAGCAGGCCCTGCACAAACACTCGTCACGAAAAGCACTATAAGAGGATGGAATGAGCAGCTCACACTTTGACGCGTTAAGTTGCAACCCAGAGGTGACGCCAAAATCGATTACTTTTCCACATCACCAAGCGCGGAATCAAGAGTACCAATCGTTCCATCTGCTACCATACAACCACGGCTTAATATTAGACTCCAGAGATGAAAGCAGTTGCCAAATTGTCTGGAGAAGACAACCGGGCCATAAAAGTCTCCCTGCTGTACCCCACCTTCATGTTGTAATAAAAATGTTACTGCGTATAGTAAAAGTAAATGATTTAGTTTTCAAAAAAATCTTTGTAACTTGATGGATAATTGCATAGCTATAAGGGGTGCCATTTATTAGCGTTACATTTAGAGTTTTCGCGCGTTGTGTGAGAGAAAATCCAATACTGGTGGTTAGCGCTATCTTTATTAATATTTGTTTAGATTATTCAAGTCCATTCTTCAATAGACAACAGTACGAACAAGTAGCGAGCACGAGCACGTTGGTGGCACGACAGGCGTACCTACAAATTGGGTTCTATACTGTATGTACAATTTCCAATAGGACTTATGTGAATAAGAAGATTATTTTTATTCTTATGTACATATATTACAATTATATTAATAATATCACTAAATAATAAATTTATAATACTTACAATATTGCTGGTAATGTTATTGCCTGGGTGTCGGTGACTTCTCAATATCATCTTGCCGTTGTCTATAATAATAGATCTAAATTTACGCGATTTCGTAAAAAAGTGACTGAACCAACTAATACAACAACTAATCTTACAAGGTTAGCCGCGTTCTATTTCGCTATTCAGTTACGTTGTAATAGGGTTAGATTTAGAGAAAGAAGTTATTTAATGAGGTATAATCCGTCTAGAATTTGGTTGATGATTGCAAAACGGAAACATTAAATATTTATTTGCTGTCGAGTGATGTCTTTTAGATCAGGAAGTTTTAAATATCGGTGAAATTGCTGTGAAACGGTTTTCTTTCTGTGGAATGTGTACAGTTTCTATGACGCATATTTGGCCAAGGATGATACCGCAGTTAGGCCATTCGGTTTTTCGGAAGACGGAATGTATGCATACCTTTCGGGACGGAACGGTGTCGAGTGGGAAACTCATCATGTGTATACTGATAGCTGCAAGAGTCAACCAAATTTACCGTATCGACGAAATGAGTTGAGTATTTTAAAAAGTAAAAGCTGCGTTTTTCCAAAATGTTAGAAATGAGTTGTAATTGTGATAACTAAATTGCATCTATATTATAGAATGCGTGTTTTACACGTATCCGATCTTTACTATTTAACTACTGTTGTATAAAGTGTCAAAATTAGGCCTTTCCATTAGACCAGTCAACTTATATCGGTAGGTGTAGTGTATCACACACATTTATCTGGCATGATTTATAGGACGGCTAGATGTGATTATAATTAAAATGCTAATATCGCTTAATTTTCAGTGCACTTGAAGGGTACGATGCTCGATGCAATAAACTAGAGGGCACAAGTAAGTTATTTACAGACAAATAACGTAGCACACTCAAAACTATCCTGATTAAAATTAACCAGCAATAGCCATAGCGGACTTAGGCAAATATTTACCCTCCCTTATTTTTATGGCGAACAACGTTGTTTTCCCGCCATAAGTACGCACACTTGTCATCAGTACATATGAGATATTGATCTCTTGTACCATACAACTCTATATATGGTAATAAAGGTGTTCGTTACCGACGTACTGTATAGTGAGGACAATTTGACTGTATACTCTTTTTGGGCTGACCCTCAGCCAAGATTTAACGTCTACGAGACTGCTTTTTGCATGGCTTCATAGACGGACCCTCGTAAACACAACGGCAAGGGAGGGGTTTTAACCCGCGCACCTTTGTGTCTCCTCTGGTGGCGAGGCGCAGGTGAATGCACGACGCCTTCAGGCTCGACTATATATTGATAGCTGCAGCACAATGCGCCCCTGATATAAAAGGGTGATATGTGTACACACACTTATCAAGCGAATAAATCAATCAATCAATCAATCATTGATTGATTTGATTGATTTGTTGTTCGCTTGGCATGTATACCTAATTTTTTTCTCACTTTTATATGCCCCGGCAACCGGCTGCCTCAAAAGTCTGTAAATTGTTGACTTGATTACCTACCTGGCAGATTTTTCGCATTCAAAATGATTTGCTTAGTATGTCAATATGTCGTTAAATAATAGGGTTAGTCCGCGTGGGTATTGATAATATTCAGCCCGATTGAAGAGTCGTCAGCAAGCAGTACCAAAGGACGCACTTGGCGTGGCTCGTTTGCATACTGCAATTTACCCCAACCCTTAGGAGCCAGCCTTGATACATAAACGGCTTAAGGCCGGCAGTTCCCCTATTCATGGGGCGGGCTGCCGCGAAGGATGCTCACGACAATGAGAAATTAAATGAATGGTGGCCCGTGAGAACCAAAAACTATGTGAGGCACCCTTGGCTTGTTTCAAACAGCACTGCTAGGCTTCGCGCAGCGAGTGTGTGATCTGCATTCCCCTGATGTCGCAAACTTTTAACGGTTTTGACCACAGTTGCGCTTACTCTTATTAGCTTGCGCAGATTAGCAGCGGCTTGTATGTCGCCAACGCTTGCGGTTCTAGTAGCCTTTGTTGTTATTTTAATGAGAGATTTGCAAAAGCTAATGCACTAACCATTGGTACTGACAACCAGGACCGCCTGATGTGAAACTTTCACCCACTAAAAACCTTAATTCGCCCCACTTCAGAGTTTGGAAATGTGTGGCAGTATATATCTGGACCTTGGGGGAAGGAGCCTTGCGCTCAGCCGCCCCTTATGAATCTCGTTGTGGCCACACCTCGCAGATCCAAGACATTGCGTCGAGCTGCTTTACGGAGGGCTGGATTGTGCTAGTCCCTTTAGGGGCAAGCTTATCTTAACTACCCGATGGCACCTGCGTGCCTCTGTGGCGAGGGTTCTCCGGCCGCTGTTCTTGTGCATAATAGCTTCACGGAATAGATTCCTGCCACAGATGCGGCGATATCCTTTATCATATGACCGATAAGATCCTCCTTCGTAGCGATACGTCGAGTTTCTGCGGACCCGAGCCAGGGCGGAGCAGTACGGGATCTCATGGTCGACATCGTCCGACTGCCCCGACGTGCAAAGCGTGCACGTGTCCACCGCGACTTCCCAATTCGTACCATATTAGTTTTGAGCTGGCCTTAGCCCGTGAGGGCCTGGACTAAAAAAAACGTACGTGAGTGTCCCCTTATCAACAAGGTCCAGTACAAGAGACCGGGTGTAACCTTCCAGGCGCAATCCTGAGCGGGCATGGCCTGCTCGTGAGCCCACGCGTCAAGCGCTGTCTTGTTGGGCTTGCGTAAAATCCGTCCCACGCTCGCTTCCTTACTGTGCCCAGGAGATCCCAGGGGAGCTGGTGAGCTAGAAAAAGAACCGCCTCTGTGTTTATAGTGCGGTACGCCCGGGAGACCCGAAGGAGCCACGCGAAGAACTCGTCTGTTGCGGGCAGGGATGCAGAATAGATCAGCCCTTTGCTGGTGTCGCGTAAATCTTCGACAACTCGAAGACAGGCGCTAGCAGGCGGCGGCTCTGGCGTCCGTAGGCTCCCTATTAGTAAGGGCGATTCCTAGCCAGATTCAAAGCGACCTAGCTGCCCTTCTCAGACAAACACCGGACCCCGTAACCATAGTGAACTCTCCTGAAGCTAAACCATTGCCATTACCTTAGAGCGCTCTGACTGCCAGGACAATTCCAGTTACACGTTTGGCCAGTTTCCGTATTTCCTATAGATGAGTGTTCCTTCACCGATTAGAAGCCGTGAAACAATGCAGGACGACGGCATTGCGCATCGGAGCGGCAATGGATCTTTCAATCTGTGTACAGTTGTTAACATACTCCAGTCATGAGCTGTGTTGCTGAGGATTAAATAAGTTCTTAAGTTATTACCTAATATATCATGGAGTGCTGTAAATTCTAGTCAAAAAGGGGTAATTTAGGTTACTAAAAATAAAAGATAAACACGGCGTTATTAAAGAGATATGAACCGTATGTGCAAAGATAGTTTCGATTATTATTCAAGGAAAACATTTGTTGGTTTATATTCTAAATAATCACATCTTACATACCAATGAAACTTTTGCAAACGTGCAACTAGTATACTGAACCTTGTTGTTTGTTAAAGCTGGGGAAACTCTTTGGTTTTTATTGATCTTAAACTATTCTATATTTGTTAGAGTGTAAAGAAGGTATTGCTCATGGTCTTTCTATTAAATTTTTGGTCACGCGTCACACTTATTTGAGATTAATTTGGTTTTTATTTATCTTCTGTACATTGTCATGCCGTGTAAATCCAAGCTGTGAACAAAATTTAAATTAATATTTAGCCTCTGTATGTACTGTCCACTACCAGACACGTATACTAGCGCTTGACAGTAAAGTGTTTACACTAGCGCCTAAGTGCTGTTTTCCGTACTGTATTGTTGAAGAAGACAATCATTCACCGACAATTTAAAGAATTGCCAAGGGTGTAAAGATAGTAATTAGTACTTGGCGGTATTTCTTTGCAGATGGTGAGCTTTATCCGGCTTTTGAAGAACCGCCGAGGAGTGTGAAGTACTTACATATAGATCAGCTTTGCAAGCCATGGTCTTTGTATCTCCAAAAACAGTACGTTATCCACGGCGAACGAATCGCTCGCTTCGCCGGAGGTAGCGATCTTTTCAATGAGACCGGAGATCACGAAATTGACGAGTATGTACTTTGTATACCGATTAAGCATGAGATCATTCCATTATTTAGTAATATTGGCTACAGTTGCATTGGCTAGCGTAATAAAGCCGCCACTCCGCAGAGTATTAGGCCACACAATAAAGAGGTAGATTTTTACCGCACCATTGCAGGCATCTGACAACTCATCATACAAACCAATTATGGGGCTTCTGAAGAAAGATGTTTTTGCGGTAGAATGAAGCTCACATATACACAAAAATAAGAGCTTAATAATAGCCTAGAATATATAAATGTTTGTTTGATAGAAAACTATTTAAACGTGCAGTAGTACACTTATATATGGTAGCAAGCAAGCTCCCTGCTATTCGAGTGAGGTGTTGATCACGTCATTTCCTTGATTATGTCACGTAAGTTAGTCTTGTCATGATCCTTAAAAGCTAGAGTAGGTGTGCGCGCCCTTCACTCATGGTGGACACACCTCAGCGTAGTGTGTTTCGGGGTATCTTCAAGTCGATTGCCACAGTGGACGCACGTGAGACTGAGGGCCTTCCTGATCCTAAACAGGTGAGACTGTAAGCTCCCGTGACCTAAGTTGTCCCTCCGGTTGATTGAGTCGGCTTATGATGTTTGCGATGGGGGTGCGGGTCTGGCGCCTGGAACACCCTGCTGTGTAGACGTGCCACACCTCCTGCCAGAGGTCGCTTGTGCGCTGACAATTCTTGTTTGTTCAAAGTCGGGGTTATATTATAAGATCCCACAATATCCGTTCCGGCAGAAGCGAGAGCCGCTGCTGCGCCGCTAATCATCCTGTACGCTGCGACTTCTGCGGGGGTTCCGGTCCTCTGGGCCCACCACAGGCGGGACCACTTCGCGGCAAATTCTAGTGCGTCAGGACGCTAGGCCGGAGCTCCGTACAGGGTGACTGACTAGGCTGCGAACAAAATGATTTGTTTCTCAACAGCCGTGGCCCATAGATATTGGGGATGTAGCGTGTGAAGTTATTGGCTGTCTTGATTGCCTTTTCTGTCACCCGCTGCACGTATTTAGTACAACGGAGACCCCTGTCGGGTTACCACTCTGACATACCTTTACAGTGTTTTTACGAGTGCGATCTCTTAGTCTTCTAGGCAGAGGCGAAGGGCTGCGGCAAAGAGAGCTCCGCCGCTCGGGTCCAGCGGGCCACGTCGTTGACTGCCTGGTTTGCACGGCTCTGCAGGCAATCTGCAAGGGAAGGAGGTTTTCCTGCACCACGTCAAGGGAAGATAGTTTTTACGGAGTTCCGCCGGGGTCTTGACTTTGTCCGACTCCAACGACTTGCAACCCTGCGGAACGCAACCAATTCGACTGGCGGGCGCACAAAAGTCGTCGACAACTTCTGTGGGACGCCTCTTCATCGCAACTGCTGGCTCTAATCTTTTGGGCGAGGCTTTCGCCCTACGAAAGGAGGACGGATCAGTGAGCCGACTGCTTGCTTCTCCACTTTACGCAAGCTAGCCGTAAATATTGCCGGTTATCAAACCAGGGATAGGAGTCGCGCGGCAGCGGGCTCTCACCAGCTTGGCTTTACCGTACCAGCCGGG
>QVRM01002697.1:0-21163 GCA_003439945.1 Dermanyssus gallinae
CCCGTAGCCAATAAACGCATCTTCCCACTTAAGCTTCACACTCTCACTGCCCCCCCCCCCCCCACACATTGGCGTCGGAGCCTACACGTCGGAAATACAGCAGAAATACATAACAACACACTGCCGCTGGAGTGGGCTTTAGTATGCTTCAGTAGCTTTCGCTCATAACCTCGACCTTTCGTAAGCCATATCGTTTTTTGCTAGGCCAAAAAGTTGCCGAAGCCGTGCTTTTTTCAAGCTCCCGCCGATCTTTTTCAAGCTCCCGATCGCCAGTAATCTCCCGTTTTCCCATCTTTCGCCCGATCGGCAAATGTAGCTTACCAAACCTTTTATGTTCTTTCGGAGTGCCTTGTTTACCTCTGAGTCTTCCAACCTATCTCTAATCGGCTTTAGTGTCTCATATAAAACATTAGACAACACGCTTTACTGCAAATACGGTAGAGTAAATAAGGACTACCTAACAACTGTGTTGGCATACTTTTTACACACACACTATATATATATATATATATATTATATATATATATAAATAAAGAGACACGATTAAGATCAAGGTAGAACAATAATAATCCCCGTTCACTTAAAATTTCATGATGCTTTGCTTACAAATTTTAAGTTCAAAATAGCTTTCTTGGCGGCTCTTTTTCATCTACATCCATCTCCATAACAGAAATGCCGATGGATAGGTCAATAGCGTGACCATTGTAAAGCCCACCCCTTCAGCGGCAGTGTGTTGTTATCCGTTTCTGATCTACTACTGTTTCCGACGCCGGTGGGGACGGAGCGAGTGAAGGCTTGCTGTTGACAGAACATTTTATATCAAACGACAGAAAAATCATTCAGTTCGGACGAGCTATTGGGTAGCGGGTGGGCGCAGAGCTAGAAGACATTGGCAATAAAATGCCAACGCTTCTAAAGATGAGTCATGTTACGTCGAAGATGAATGATCTGTGAAGTCAAAAGAACAGCTTTGACTTCACAGATGACCTTAACCGTCATCGTCATCATCCTTATAACGATATTTGCATGCTACCCCTACAAAATTACATTTGCGCATTGTTTGCCTGAACTATTGGTTGGATGCAGTTTATTCCATCGTCTACGCAGACGATTTGGCACTGATCGTTACCGCCTGTGACGAGAATCTGCTCGATGGAACAGCCGACGGAACATACAACGGAGCCTTAGCGGATATCCGACAACCCCTCCGCATGCTAGGTCTCAAACTAGTTCCACATAAAACGTAAGTAATTATTTTAAATAGTCTGAAGCGTCATCCACGGAATCTAAACGTACACCCGGAGGGCTCTAGGGTAGAGCTCTCAGAGGAACATCTCATGTGCAACCTATGCAGCAAAAGAAGCAGCCAAAGCCTCAGCACAGCTACTGAGAATACACCCACGGACCATAGGAGCAGCCGACTCTCGGCGCCGCCTCTTAGCATCAATACTATCAAGCAGCATCATGTTATACGTCGCACCCCTATAGGAACGCACGACCACCAAAGCTACGCCATGCCGCCTCCTCAACAAGACCTAAAAACCTATGGCGCTTAACATAGCACGAGCAAGTCGCACGGCTACCGCAGCAGCCGTACAGGTCCTCTCCAGGCAAATTTCCTGGGCCCTAAGAGTTAAGGAACTGGCATCAAGAAAAAGAAACCCTTTCATTAAAGACCGGACGGAGGGAACACTAATCAGCAGAACCTGCATCGTAAGTAAATGGAGCCAACAATGAGAAACAATCCTTCCTGATCTCAAAAAATGGTGCAGCCTCAAGCGCGGCTTGCTTACCTACCCACTCGCGCAACAGCTAACCGGCCATGGTGGCTCTGTTCAGCAATACCTACAACGCATTAGTAAAACTGACCTCATCGCATGCCGTGTGTGCAACTCAGGGGAGGCAGACGATGTAAGGCACTGCTTTGAACGCTGTGCCTCTTTCGACACCTAGCGAGAAGTATTATCCGGGAACTTACGACTGAAGAACCCCTTGACATGCCAAGCCCTTGTAGCGGCGCTCCTCAAGGACCATGAATCCTGGATTATTATAAGGAGATTCGCAAAAACTGTATCCGCGGCAAAAATGACCACCACACAAAGTCGAGCAGCCTAAATGGCAAGAACAGTGACCAGGTGATGTAATCTCGAGAAGACAGTACTGCGGCCACCCCCGAAAAGAGGCAACGTAAACGACTGAATTTTGGTGGATTTGTAAGTCCCCACACTACCGTGGCTTTAACAACGACGCCCGGTGTGCATCACGCATTTTACTAGTTACTTCTATAAAAAAATATATATATATGTCTGAGCGGGGTTCGTCGCTGATAGGCCTTGGCCGTCATACCCCTGCGACCATAAAAGACGCCACTGAGCAGCTGATTGTGATGGTTAGTGGTAGTTTACACGTTGTCCTTGTTGTTGTAGTTACCCTCGTCCGAGTCGCGCCACAATTCACCAGTCACTCGTACGTAACGGTCCAAAATTGCCGTTGCTCTTGCTGGTAGTAACTAGTTATTGTTGTTGCTAATGTTACTGTTGCTGATGTTGTTGTTGTTGAAGTTATTGTTGTTGATTCGGTTACCGTTACTGTTGTTGTTTGCTGTTATTGAGGTGAAATTGTGTTGAACAATTTGTGGGAAATTTGGGCATCTGCTATCAGTCAGCCGACGGCGGTAGAGTCTATCTGAGCTGGGAGACACTGTTCGCGCAACGTGCACTGCTGTTGCCCCGCGTCGGTAGCGTTCTCGCTGTCATAATCGTTGACCGTTGGATCCCGTACCATCGCCTCCGGCATCGGCGGTGACAACCCGCTGTCTCCTCACTTGCTCTATCTATCCTTATAATCGGGATGTGTTCGTCTATCTATTTTTTTTATTTGCTGCAAAACAGCAGCTGCTACTGTATCTGGCGATAATGCTTATTGTAGTAGTTGTTGTTGTTTTTGTTGTTGACGTTACTGGTGCACACTGTTGCTGTTGTTGGCTCTGCCACTGCGGCGGCCCGCCGTTACATAACGCCAGCGGCAGACCGTTGAACGAAAGACTGTTGCCACAATTGTTTGTACTATAGATACTGCTGCAACTCGCCGTCTAGCATCACCGATAAGCATCATCAGCTAACATTCTATCTGGCTGACAACAGGCCGACCGAGCGCGACTGAGCAAAGGCGGTGAGGAGCGGAAGAGCCACAACAAGAGCCAGTATCAGTAGTAGGAGGCGAAGGGGACCATCACCCCACGAGTTCCCCCGAAGGCCAATGGGGGCCGTGGGGTCGACCGAGCGGCCGACCACTCATCCACCTACTCTCATTCTGTTTGACCATTGCGTGTTGGACCACGCGTTGCAACGGTTAGCGGAAGAAATAAAAAAAGGAAAACAGTCAGGCAGGAAAGAAGAAACAAGCAAGAACCCCCGTCTCCCCCCCACCCACACGCAGTGTAATGCCACAGTATGCCGGTGATGATGACGCAAGCGGCGGGAGGAGGCCACAGTGGGGACTGTGTCACCCCATCCAGCCAGCCTTCCCCTATCGTCACACTGTGATCTACTAGACGACGCCCCACGCTGATGCTCACAGATACCCCATGGTCCAGCTCGACAAGCGCCGCCGGATCGCTATGGTTTTGTCGGGTGGCGCGCCGCCCCCGACCCAACGCTTCCCCACCAAACCAGACCAGACCACCCAGACAAAACCAGGCAGGCAGACAGATAAAACAACTGTAAGAGGGCTAGGAATTAACCAGCGGCTAGGAAGAAGGCGCCATCGAAAAAAATAGAACGACAGATGCATGATCAATACTGGTTACATAAATCTCCACAAGGAAGCCTATACACATGTATACACACATATACATGGCCACAAACACAGAGATACGCTTAAACGCTCGTGGATAAGATAAGCGATTTGAGAAGGTGGCTAAACTCTGGCGACTGCCGGTCACCGGCACCAAGCAGTTCGAAAACCTGATACATGCATGATAGTCGAACGAGTCATAATTTCGATCTCGTTCCCTTTGGTGAGGGACGACGAACGCCCGGAATACAACAAGGACGTGTCAAGACAGCGCTCGACGGTAATGATAGGCGGTAATGGCCGTAACGACGCGTGCAACTCGCTTGGCTGCCGTTAGCCAACTGAAAGACACGTGTTTCTTTTTTTTTGTTCGCGCTGCTCTGCTCAATATGGGCAGCAAATCTGACTAGAAAAAGAAACCGCAGTAAACGTTTGCGCAGACTGATGAGACTGTTTCTTCCTGCCGCTAGCTAGACCATTTCTACTGTTGCGGCAAGGTGACAACTATGCATTGGGTCACCCTATCGGCTCCGAACTGATTGACCGATCCCGCCATTTGCATCGTAATTGCGGCTGCTAAATTTAGCCTTCTGTGTTGCTGTTCCTGTCGCAGGTGTTACTGATGTTGCTACAGGGAACTGCTTTCCTGTTGAGATGTTGTTCTTACGGCCGCTGCCGAACCTCCTATTCGGCGGCAGTAGTTTCGGCAGGCTAGTGTTGGCAGCATTATCATTACACGTGAATCGTAGTGTTGTGTTGCTGTTAATACGCGGCTGTTTTTTTATATTGCACACGTTTGGTCGGTCACATTTTCAATAATAATAATGTAGCCGGTTTAACCTACAGCATGAGTCATAGACACACTCACTATATATATATATATATATATATATATATATATATATATATATATATATATATATATATATATATATTGCACTCAAATACCCAGCACAACTAGCTATATAGGTCCCAGCCCGGGATCAAATTGCAAAACGCCCCACTCTGATGTCAAGACCTTGTCATTCGAAACTGCCAGATTTGACGACTCACGATAGCATGGCTATCGACGTATCAGTTCGAGGGTCTGCCCAGATACCACTTGATGTAGCGGGTTTCGACGCACGGATTGAAAAGCATTACAATAGTTCGCTTTCTCGATGACTTTTATTGCCTTCTTGCGCAAATCAAAGGCCTAATTGGCACGTACAGCCTCTTCTGCAACCTTTGCTACACTGACGCAGACCTGATATGGCATAAGCGTTTGGGGAGCGGATGGCACGCCTTAGCTTAGCTAATGCGCGACAAACAGCCTTCAAAATAGTTCGCGGGCAATAGGCCGATTTGCGGGCAACAGGCTGCGTTAAATGCTTTATTTCTAGACACTGATACACTTGGGGCTCCGTTGTGAGTCTACGGGCAAGTTTGTGCTAGAGGGCGTGGTCGTTTTATTAACAAATGTCAATACGCCTTATTGAGCAAATTGTTTTAATTAAGCAAATGCTTACAAAGCACTTGGCGACGCAATTGTGGCGAACGGTTCCATTTAATGACACCACCTGTCTGCCATCACTCTTGGCTGAATATTGTCCAAGCCAGGGCAAGGTGTCCGAAACTACCGGCGCTAGTTAGATAGATCTTGCGTATTTGGCAGATAATTTACGTAAAGGTCGTGTCTCTCGAATGTACTTGTGACCATAGAAACGAACGTTTTTTTGGCAGCTTGAAACAATCACACATATCGTGCCCCCGTTCGTTCACTTCGCTAACATTTCGGCATATCCATCTGGCCACTAGCTCTTTACTCTCAGGTCGAGAAACGGGCTAATTTGGGCCTGAAGGTAAGCGTTTGTCGCAATCGTTAGCTGTGATCGCTTCTCGATATGAAGAGTCTCCCGGACGCGCACTGTGCATCATGCGTTCGTATTTTGCCAGCTTCCCGTCTTCGGCCAGGTTGGCTACAGGGTCAGCTGCATGGGCATCTCTGCGCCCGCCGAAGGACGCAAGGCTGACCCGCACTGTTACGTCTCAGACGAGGAGGTGGTGACGAACGGTGGTTTGGTACGGCTTCAGGAACATCGTATGAGTCATCACGTTGAAGGAGCTGCGTGCCACCGTGAGTACGGGTCTGGTTGATATGGAAGCCGTATAGTCTATCTACTAGCTCAGATCGCCAACCTCGTAACTGGTACACAAACACAATTAGGCGGGGGTAGTTGCGCTTCATAGCCGTTAGCTTCGATCTAGGCCTTGTTGTGACAGCTTTGAAACCCATTTTTTGTCCAAGCGCCCACTTTTATTTGCTAACATATAAAACTACTATTATCTCATACGTACATATCTACAGGCGTGCTTGCATCTATATGTACAGGTTTTCTTAGCGATATAAATACTTAGTCCGAGATAGGTATTAAAATTGTTTCAGTACTGACGTAAGTAACTGATCGATGGTGGTATTTTTCCAACGATTGAACTGCTTGCGTGCTAGACATGCGTTAAAAAATGCTAATATAGTAAATAATGTGTAGAAGATCCAATCGGCTACAATCGGTTGACCCGTGATTGCTCCCGCCGGTCATCAACACGGCGTTTAAAGGTACACCAGTTTGCTATAACAGCTGAGTTTTAATGAACAAAGATTTGCTGTTTCCGCTGCTGCTTTTAGCTTTTCTCCGCTATAATACATGAACATTTACTCAAAGACTTGTGTCTCAATGGGCATTTACGAGGACAACAACAATAACAACAACAAAACAGCAACAACAACAGCAACAACAGCAGCAGCAGCAACAACAACAACAACAACAACAACAACAACAACAACAACAACAACAACAACAACAACAACAACAAAACAACAGGCGCAATTTTTGCTGTATTATCTTTTCATAAGACTTGTACCGTCACCGATTATTGTTTCGTTACTTTTTATTTACCATCTGCGAATCATCCAATCATCACTTGCAGAGATTCGTTATTGAGAAGCTTTCTAGCAAAGTACAAGCGTGTGTATATGTTGCGTCAGTCGGTAATCGTTTCGTCGTTTCTGTTCGTTGGTTGTATTGTTGTTGTTTTTCTGCGTTTGATATTATCTCTAGTCTTCCTGTTGTGATTGCTCCTATTGTTGTTGTTGTTGTTGTTGTTGTCGTCGTTGTCGTTGTTGTTCTTGTTTCTGCTGTTGTTGTTGTTGTTGTTGCTGCTGTTGCTGTTGTTGTTATTGTTAATCTTGCCCTTGTTGTTGTTGTTTCACCGTGTTAGTGCCGTCATTATTATTATTATTATTATTATTATTATCATTGTTGGTGTATTATTACTAATATTATACTGTTGTGGTTTCTACCGCAGGTGTTATTGATTTTGCTGTTGTTACTGCTTTTGTGGTTGTTATTATTACAGCTATCGCCGTAGCTCTTGTCCGACAATTTCGGCACGCTGGTGTCCACGGGCTTAGCGGCATCGGGGCTTCATGAAGTCATTCATTACACGAGAATCGTAATGATGTGTTGCTGTAAACAAGGCTGTAAAGACGTGGCTGCTTTATATTGCACATGCGTAGAGAGGCGGACAGGTCTGTGCCTGCCTATGGTCGGTCACATTTTCAATAACCTCGTAGCCGATTTAAGTTACAGCATGAGTCATAGACACACGGGCTATAAATATATGTATATATATATATAAAGCGACAGAGAGAGCGATCTAAAATTGCTGCGCAAGGCCAACGAATTTTAATATATATATATATATATATATATATATATATATATATATATATATATATGACACCTAGAATGAAACACTTTTGAAAAATAATAGATTTGCCAGATTAATGCCACTGGTTAACGATGATGTCAACGTGACGTGATTAAAACCTACGCCAGCAGCAGCAGCGCAGTTGGCGGCTCAACAGCCATCTTGACGTGGGCATCCGCCATGTCAGACAGTATGCAGATATTCTGCCAGCCAACCAACGTGTGTGAACCTAAGTTGCTATAACCTTAGATTTATCTAGTACACATTTCGCGCATCTCGATGTACAGAATGACAGACGCCCCCAAAACTGACGGTAGATACGCTAATGCCGCACGCGTTCACCTCTCGACAATGTAACACAACGCAAACAAAAAGCAGAAGAAAGTTTTCCAGTTGATCTACTCACTGAATTACTGGGTTGTTCTGTTTATAATAATAATAATAATAATAATAATAATAATAATAATAATAATAATAATAATAATAATAATAATAATAATAAATTCAACAAAATGCACGTATTCGTAGAACATGGAGGACGAAAGAAGGCCAGCAAAAGGCGTGGATATATCATTTAATTCACATTGCTCAGGAGCAGGGTAGATATAAAGCAACGGAATCGGATAGTATGCTTAAATAAGCTCGATGTATGGGGTATGACTATGCTCACAGTACCAGTCCAGCTGCTCAGATTGGTTAAAGTGACCTCGTCTACGCATTAGTAGTTGTTGTGGCATAGCTGTGAAGTTGACGAAGTCCGTTACTGCAACTCTGTGTTGTGAGTCTCACGTGAGAAAAGTGAATGTTTTCATTACGACGAGTTATTATTATGACACATTGTTATTTACCACGGCATGGTTTTGGGGAATATATTTTGTTTGCGTCCTTTTCTAGCAAACGATCAAGTTTATATATGCACGTATTATGGTTAGATTGTTCGTACTGCTGTTTGGCAATGTTTTATGTTTTACGATAAGATCCTGTACATAAACAGATTTATTCGATTTTTATGTTTAATACATATCACTCTTGCGGTCCATTTTAGCTCCATAGGAGCTCCATGGAGACCACTAGCGTCTTTACGCTACCACACAAATGGCCCCAGCTCGTCTCCGAGAATGCGTCAGAGCGTGATGCCGATATGCGTAGACACTTGACTTGACAATCATGGTAATCGACTAGGATACCTCACAATGTCGACCATCTGTCCCACCCCACTATCAAGCTAACACTAGTAGGCAATGCACTGCAAACTGGTTTGAATCGCCCTGATAATCCGAAGGGTACATCAACATTAGGAGCAATTGGATTGATGACACTTCTCTGGCCAGAATGCGTCGCGGTGGGAAACGGTTTGGAATAGGTGGTTATGTGGCCGCCCCACGTAGTTACGTTAGTTTGCGTTCACATGACGTGTGACGTGTGCTCGTGTGAGGAAAATTGATCCACGAGAGTAGGCGACGAAAAATACACGACAATAGCGACGCCAACCGCAACGCAACTAGCCGCGACAACTAAAACCATGTTTTATTATTACAGTTATTACTATTGATTGCTACTACTGGCCACTAGCGGTGCTATTATATAAACAAAAGTAGCGGCAGCAGCAGCAGCAGCAACACCATCACCAACAACAACACCAACAAAATCACCCACAAAGCAATGACCACGGCCGTCACTACGTTGCACGTCACGACGCTGTGGATTTTTGCGATCTGCGGCGCTGTGTTCTGTTTTACCTTAATTTCAATGCTATTTTGCAAATTTCAAGAGAGTTCGCCTCGAAAGGGTTCGTTTTAACCCCAGAGCCTGCAACTGGTGGTGCCACAGCTCCGGTCTGTCCCTTGGACAAACTTGTTCGACAAGGCTAATAACCAACAGTAACAGAAATGATCAGGATGGCGATATCCGACAACCTCAGACACCACCGCGATGTCAAGAACAATCGCAGCTGTAGCACACTACAAATAATAGGCGATCATAACATCGAAATTACATCAACGATATTAAAAATATTACATCAAAGATATTAAAAACAAATGCACCGTTTTGAGGATCACAGATATAGACCTGTCGGAGACGTTAGCTCAGGACCAAATGTAAGAAAAACCGGGTCAATATGACAAAGGAAAGGTCGTCTCAATCAAATGCACTTACTCAGTAGGTATTGAAGGAGGATCAGTTGTGATATAGATGCGTAGGCAAAATATTTGCTGCCGCTTTGAACGCACTTAAAGAGGGTGACATTTGTATTTTGAAATATATGTCAAGCAAATATAATAAACAAAAAAGTATATAAATAACTATTTTGTAGCTTCAACCCTTCAATGGTCAGTGCTGACGCGGCTCTGGCCGCTCATAATAGAATAAATATATATATATATATATATATATATATATATATGCGTTCCCACCGTAAATAACAAATCATTTAGAATAAATTATATATATATATATATATATATATATATATATATATATATATATATTTAAGGCGAGCACTGCCGAGTGTGCAAACGTATTGTAAATTCATCATCACAATATTTTCTATATAAATATGCTGTAACAGAGTGAGGCCCTTAATAATGATTTCCATCGCGTGTCCAATTGTCCACGTGTTGGAAAATGTCTTGCGTCGTTTGTTCGTTGTTGACAAAACATAATCAATCTATTCTGTTTATTTCACTTAAATGAAGTATAATAAACACGTCATAATGCTTCTTTCATAATGCTTTATCTTTCTACACTTCCGGCGAGAGAAGTAGCACAACGATTTTCGCTCCAATGCTGCGCATTCCACTGCGTGGTACTTGGCACACATGTCTGAAGGGGCAGAACTGGCAGGTGCACAACTCTTGCTCCTCGTGAAGGACATCGTTTGAACATACCAGATAGTGTTTGGTTTACTTGGTGTATACGTGGCGACTGTCACATGCAGAACCAGACCAAAGATGTTAGGCATTAAATACGTCTAATCCTCGATCTCTAGCCTGGCTTGTTTTGCTTTACTGCTGCGACTTCGAAATACAACATTAATAAGGCACTGTACGCGACATCTCTAACCTTAGCTGAATTGTTTTAGTAGCTAGTGGATAGGCTGACATGAGATACGCAAAGCGGCTCCTTGCTCGAACAGACAAACAAAGCACTTGATTAGTATATAATAAAAAAAATACCTCCCGTAAAGGGAAACAAGTGCCGTCCGTACTGTTTCCTTTATATGCGCTGTAAACTCCGTTCCTGTGTAAGAAACCCGAAAGCCAAGATACTGGAAAGAGTTAACAAACTACAATGGTTGAACGTATAACGCTTCTGAGCAACGTATAACGTCTCTGGCAGCCAATCGACGTCCACGCCTACATTGAATGGCTTTGGTCTTCCTGGTGTTTATTGCAAGTTTCTATGAGAAGAACAAAGAACGCTTCTACCATAATGGTAATATATATATATATATATATATATATATATATATATATATATATATATATATATATATATATGGATCGCGGGTAATTGATTTTGTTAGGGGTCTAGTGGTGGTGGTTCACTAATGTGAAGGTGTGACGGGAGGTTATCAAAAAGCAAAAGGGAAAAAAAACGTTACATTTAAAGAGTACAAAAAACGAATTATTAGGAAATCTTTGACAATTGCTAGATCACATATCTTATGGGTGGCAGCATGAGTAGCAAAATTCGTTTAGAGTGATAAAACGTATGTTCATGTGACATGCATTGCAACGAGTAGCAATAGATAAATTTGAGGTATTCAATTTATGGATAATTAATAATCCCATTACTTTAAGTATTACTTCAGCAGACAACAGCGCTCGCATTGTTATGGTTAGCCTCTTTCAGAGTCTCGCGCCTATAAATAGAGATAAAAATGGTTTTACCTTATATTTTCTTTGTTACAGGGTATTGAAAAGTGCTTTTAATTGGGCGTTGGCACGTATGCGCCTCTGAGCGTGTAGCACACTGAGAAGACCCTTCTACTTTCGCGTCACTCTGCTATATTTCTCTAATACCTTACTGGTAAGGATTTGAAGACCGTCTGTGCATAAGACTCTCTAAGTCACTCCTGCGCATCTAATTTAGCAGGCATAAAGGCTGACTCTCCGTGCCACATATATGTATACAGCTTTGAAGATGCTTAGAAAGTTGGAGAATGTTTTGGAACGGACGGAAAACGTTTTTTCCTGCGCCCAGCATTCCTTTGTCGACATTTTTCCTTCTATCGCCTATGAGAAATGTTGTCCGTCTGCCTCCGATTCTCCATAACTTTCTAATAGTCCATTTACATATAGTACATATCTTACATATAGTTTAATCGATCCAGCTCATGACATATCATGTTCAATAAACAGTACCAATCGAGGTGAATGATACTATGGAGGAAAGTTTGATATGGGTTTAACGTCTCCGTTGCGTGCAACAGCCCAATTACGTATTGGTGTGGCGCTCCTAAGGAGCAGCTGTCGTAGACGACATCCAGTTAAGCGTTTAGTTCTTTATGACTTTATGACACTCTCACTGTGCTCCTTCGTCAATACGTTACCTATAGCGAAGAATCACGCGATGATCACTTCACTTTAACGACTCATCTCTTGAGAAGACACTTCAGACGAACCAACAAATCAGCTAGAAACATCTCTCTGGTACCTGGTGTTTCTTTATGAAAGATTCAGGAGATCTCTCACACGTGTAAACGACATGTAACACTTTGTAACTATTAAAAGTAAATTTATCTATTAGACTTAGCGAAATAGGAACTTCATTTCGTTCTGACTATAGATAGTTTCTGTACGATGGCAAATATATGAAACACTCACGAAAGGAACCAAGCTAGTCAAATTGTTTCTTGTTTTGTTCCCTTACTTAATTCGGAAATTGCAGACATGAGTATAACGCAATTTCGGCTGTAAACATCGTCGATATGTTGATTCAAGTGTGTTACAATATTACTTCTCAACTATCCGGAAAGGTTACCTGAAAATTTTCTGCCAGAAGAGGTCCGTATCTTTAGAGGAAAACCATCACATAGCCATTTTCAGACGTGTTCGTACGAAAGAAATTTTGCTCAGCTGGAGCGTGACCTATCGATGCGAAAACGCATTGACATCTTTTGTTAGACTGGCATTTTCTTGATAATTAGAATCTGGAGTATCTTGCTAGCAATATGCTTGTTGTTATAATAATCACTGACATTTCATTGTTACATTGATAATCTCTGGAAAAGCCTGTTTCAGAGGTTCTTTAGAACGGCCTCAAACTGATTTTAAAGTCCATTCTTAGTTCAAAAGCGAACGGAGTATTTTACATTTGTTTGTGTTGTTTCACAGCTAAAAGTAGGCTTACTCATCATGTATACCGACGCGGTGTGAAGTAAACCATTTTTTATTAGCGTGTAAAATAGTTGAGCGACCAGATATATATCATGTTTTAGGTCGCGGGAATTAAGGTGACAGCTAAACGAACCAGAAAGACGGTGAGATCAGAGGAGGTCACTAACGAATGAGATACTTTAGCGGGCGATTCGTCAAGACAACATCGAAAGTGCAGTCCTTAACATGGAGCCCGTGACCTGCCTGCTGACGCAGGCCTGCAACAAGTCAAAAGCCCGTTTTCTAGCTGGGAGAAACGCAACTTCGAAGTACTAATGGACTCCAGAGATACCTGTGCGGTAACCCGAAGAGTTTTTACGGGGGGGGGGGGGGGGCTGATCTGCTCGAGAGCCAGTGGCGGCAGAAGAAGCTCATTCAAGAAACTTGTCGTGAAGGCTATAACGAAGCTGAGAGACGCCAGGGGCAGATGGATGCAAAAATGAGCCATTTTGTCCGACTGATCGTTAACCGAAAATTGTTGAACAAACAAACTCAAGGAGATATGCCCAAACTGGCTCTACCGGCCTGCAAAGTGATCAGATTACTACTAGCATGCATTGAAAGTATTACCAGAAGATGTATTTCGAGCATGTCTGGGTTATAAAAGTCAAATATGTGCTTTAGTAAGTATTACGCATGGTTCTAAGCAGTCAATGTTAAGTCCCACACTACCCACAGTTATCTCTTCTCTAATAAAAACAAGTAGAAGATGTACATATACAATCGTGTCTCTCGTTTACCTTTCCTCCGACCATGAACGCCCTTGGCTATAATCGGTATGTACCTTCTGGAAGAATGGCGACCAAGCAAGACGAACTAGAGGGCCTGCATTGGGAGTGGAAGTCCAACCCGAGAAAGTCAGAATGGACAAAAGGGTTATTGCAGTTGATTTTAGGCTGTTGTACAGAGGGTCCTCTAGGAAGATCCCGTGATCGAACGGACGGCCAGAGTAGTAGTGCCAGAGTTACTACCTCTTCTACCACGCACACAGAAGCTCAGCATATACGCAGCAGTACCCGTGTCGTTTGAATTCTGAAGATCCTCTCTGTGGTAAAATCACCTGTCGACGGTGTCCCCCGTGGTGGTTTTGAAACTTTTCCTGCTCTTCTCATCGAACAAATGCGATGTGCCAAAGAATGGCTCACTCAACATTAACTACAAAATCACAAACACACAAACGGCTTTTAGTTCCAGTCGCCGGTTGTCTCGTCCTTTCCGTCGATGGATCTGGCTGGCTGGTTGATTAGATTAAGAACAACACTGTTTTGCGTGTTCTGTACACACATGTGAAAACGACATGTCATAAGATGTCTGCTGTTCGTGTGTGCAGCGAACTAGTTCAACTAAGTGCCCTTATATAAATATATTGTTTGTTTGTTCATTCACCTTTATTGGTAGATTCTCACAATATTTACGGGCTATTCCGCTCAAGTACGTCAATTACAGCAGCTGTTAATGAGCTGGTGTTCAGTTCTATACATTTCATTACGTGATATCGGTCGATTTCAATTTCACCACAATATTTACAAACACATTCGTTGATTTGGAAACATTTTCCCTTTAGGCAGAGGTATTGGTGGTATCCGTGCCAAGTCATTTTGCAAATTATTGCTCTGTTCTGTTGCAGATCTTTTTTCCATCTGTTGCTAAGAAAAGCGGGTTCATCTGTAAAATTGTTGATTACAAAGTTCCAGTTTTGCCGTTCTCTGTGTTCCTTGTATGCCTCAAGCGCTTCGGGATTATTATAAATATATTCGTATAGAGTTTGTGAATGCGGTACCTGCATGCACTCCTTTCGACGTTCGTAGAACCGGCAATTATTTGTGGTGTGTGGATTATGTATATATTTACACACTCTATGGAAGGGGAGCTTTAGTTAGAATTCTCGAAACTTGATAACAAACGCGCCATCCGGAAATTAGATGCTTGGCTGTCCATGATTGCATTTGCGGGCTGTGTGCCACGCGAACATTCTTTCTACGATTTCTTTCCTGGCCACAGCTTTAGCCTAAATGTTTAAACCAGAGCCAGTTATCGTCATCATGACTTCAAAGAATTTGTTGAATCTATCAGGCTGCTTACATATGCTTGTAAACGTACATCTGTCAATATTATCTATTATAACAACTATGTCCATACACTCAACATTATTCTTGCTAATGTTGCGGTAGGCAACATGCCTTATGAACTTTTTGTGAACTGTGGCCAGAATCTTCTCATCACATGCGAATCCTTTATGCCATAAGGGGGAAGCCTATGATCCTGTGCAATATCTGTGGGCAGCAACAAGGGTGTAGTAACGCATTTAAAAATTGCTCCTAATGTTAAAGCACTATTTTATATATATATATATATATATATATATATATATATATATATATATATATATATATATATATATATATCGATATCTAGTTTATACAGGTAACACTCGTATCAATTATAATAACGTTGCTAGGGCGAATTAATACCTACTTACTTTGATCCAATTGACAGTGTGCTTTTGACTGCTACATTGTTTACAGACATTGCCATACTTATCTTAAAGTTCGGAGATAAGCCCGAACGGGCTTAGGAAGTAGTCAGGCGTAATATCACACATGTTGTCTAGAAATATTAGTCAGATTTATTATCACACACGTTGTGTAGAAATAGTACAGTTAAAGGATATGCATATGTCTACATACACACATTTGGACTTAAACAATCATTGTTGATTACAAAGTTACAGTTTTGCCGTTCTCTGTGTTCCATGTATGCCTCAAGCGCTTCGGGATTATTATAAATATATTCGTATAGAGTTTGTGAATGCGGTACCTGCATGCACTCCTTTCGACGTTCGTAGAACCGGCAATTATTTGTGGTGTGTGGATTATGTATATATTTACACACTCTTTGGAAGGGGAGCTTTAGTTAGAATTCTCGAAACTTGATAACAAACGCGCCATCCGGAAATTTAGATGCTTGGCTGTCCATGATTGCATTTGCGGGCTGTGTGCCACGCGAACATTCTTTCTACGATTTCTTTCCTGGCCACAGCTTTAGCCTAAATGTTTAAACCAGAGCCAGTTATATATTATCTTTCAGTCAATATTATCTTTTGGAATACAACATTGAATTTATTCAATAATTGCACATTTGCACACTAAGGCAGTGCCCGCCTAAAAAAATAGTTTAAAATCGCCTCCCGGTGATTTCGCCTGCTCCTCCTCCGCGACGGACCCAGCTCTTGTGGTCCCGGTGCGCCCGGAAGACCCGTAGGGTACCCTGCATGGCCAGGACGGTTAGGTCGATCAGGTGTTTCTTCGATAACCCGAGAGTCAGGAGATCCTTCACCGACTCGGGCTCCCATACACCGGTCATCGACACGGTGATGGACCCGAATCGGTGGGGAAGCGAGCTGGGAAGTTGATCCCTGACCCCGGGTATATCGTATTTCCTGATCTTATCCCGTCTGGCCAATGCAAGGTCTCTTGAGGGGCCGCAGACCTCGGCGTCCAAGACCCAGACCCTCGTAGGTGTTGTTATGACGAGGTCTGGTCTCCGAGCCGGTGCGGCGGGTCTTCGGAAGGTGCGCTCTCGTTCCACCTGCATTCCTTTAGCACGGAGTAGGCGGGTGACTCGCTCACATATGTCATCGTGGCGCTTGATTATAGGGCGATGGGTGTGATCGCACACTTGAGCGATGTGGGCCAGCGTCTCGACAGCGTTGCACCCATGACGACAAAATTTGTCGTACCCGGGGCGACCCCTTGCGAGTCTGGCACGCGTTGGTAGTGCGTTGATCCTTAACTTAATCAGGTTTATGTACTCCCTACCGGATAGGTAAGGAGTACCCTTGACCCAGTCATTTGTAAAAGGGGTTAGGTGTGTGTGTTTCAGGTGAGCCCCATCGACTGTGTTATGTAGTGTACGAAACCAGTTCTCGGTCTCGTGTGCGGCGTCTTCAATGGTCGTGTCATCGAACACACAGAGAGCGCTGGTTTTCGCCAGGCTCCTTTCTGTGATAATCGGTCGACAGCAGCCATTGAGTGCCTATGTGGGATGATCTGTTCAGGGCAGTGAGGCGGGAGAGGCGAAGTCTGGGAATTAGTGTACGGAGACAGGGGATGTCCAGACCGCCGTGTGAGATGTGCGCGTATAGGAAGGCGTTTGGCACGCTGTTTTCGAGTTTGAGCCACTGCAACTTCACCGTTCGCCTGATCTCACAGTCTAGTTCTAGGAGGAATTTTTGAGACGGTCGGGGACCAGCGACCAGTTTATAGAGAATTTTCGGGATAAGGAATTGTTTCAGTATTGTTAAGCGTTGCTGGGGTTTAAGGGGAGCTAATGTTAGTCTGCCGAGTAGTTCTAAGAGAGTGACCTTGGCCGTGTCGACTCTGCCATTACTGTCGAACTCGATGCCGAGGTATCTCCATCGAGCGCATATACCCTTGGCTGGCAATTGCCTCCCTCCAACGGAGAATTCGGGGGTTGACTGATAAAGGCTCTTCTTCACCCGGCTATCATAAAGATGCGAGATCGTAAAGCTCTTATCAGTGTTGATTTCAAGGCCTCTTTCTTTAAGTAAGATGAAAGCTAAATCTAGGAGTTGTTGGAGGGTGTTCTTGGTGGAGGCGAGGAGGATGAGGTCGTCCGCAAAGGCTAGGCCCATAAGGCGGTTTCCTTCAACAACTATGTCCATACACTCAACATTATTCTTTGGCCTCTTTGGCAGCGACTGTTCGGTCGAACCTCCGAGCGTTTCGCGACGGCTGGCGGTTCGAATTTCGCGTAGGTGGTGTTAGAAGAGTCACATCAGATGCGTGCGACTCCCCTGAGGACTCGGCACGCCGCGTTTCGTCTAAATTGTCCGAGGGAGACGTTTCCGGGGCGGCCCGCTTACTATGCTCTACGGACTCGTTTGTTTCGGGAGACGAAGTCCTGGCCTCGCTTGCCGCCAAGCACCCACCTGCTGCATCGGACTCGGTTTTTCCAGGCCCTCCTGACTCGATGACGCAGCGTCACTCTTCAGTCGATGATGTCTTGGGAGCTGTTGCCAGCTTTCCGGCCAGTTCGTCCGCCGGTCCTGACGCTTTGCGTCCGCGTCATCTGAAGGACCTTCTTGCACCCGTGCTTGGACCGGTGGCAAGGAGACTGGCCGCAGCACTTGCCAGAGTGGTGGACGTCTTGAGATGGGGTACACTGCCGACTGAGGTCAGGGAGATTATTTTCGGCGCCAAGCTATTCGCACTCCGCAAAAAGGACTCATCGATTCGCCCGATCGCCTGTTCTCTCACGATACGGAGGATTGCTGCAAAAATAGCCTGTCGTGAGGCCAAAGATCTTATCATTGAGCAGCTTGGCCCGCACCAGTTGGGTTTTGGCTTAGCAGGCGGGGCGGAGGCAGCTGTACATGCAGCAAGAGCCTTCGCCCAATTAAGCCCGCCCCGAACGGCACTCTTGAAGTTGGATTTTTGCAATGCATTCAATACTATTCGAAAGGATCATATACTTCGTGCAGTTCGTGATGCAGTACCGGAAATCTTCAACTTAGTGAATCACGCATACAGGGAGCCATCCGTCCTGTTGTTTGGGGCCCACACGTTGTCCTCGGCATCAGGTATACAGCAGGGAGACCCCTTGGGGCCGGCTCTATTCAGCCTGGGTATCCGTGAGCTGGTCAACTCAATACAAGTGCCTTTCAACGCCTGGTACCCTCGACGATGGCACACTCGGTGGACCGATGGAGGACTTACTCGAGGAAGTGCGCAGAATTCTTGCCTTTGAGACAGTCAGTGGCCTGGTGTTAAACACGGCCAAATGCGAGGTGTTCGCGCCGGGGACAGACCCGGACGACCCCACATTGAGTGCCTTACTTGCGTTACTACCGGGGTGTAGAGTCGTGTCTGAACACGAAGTTACGCTTCCTTGGCGCACCGCTCCTACAATCTGCACTGTCGAGTCTACTCGACCCCATGATGGACAGATTGTGGGCGATGCAAGAACGTCTGCCTCTGGTCGGAGCCCACCAAGGGCTTTACCTACTCCGCTCATCGTTCTCCGCGTGTCGCATCGTACATATCATACGATCCATGGATTGTTCGGGTACAGTTAACCAGCTTCTACAACCATTCGACGACCAGGTGGTGGAGGCCCTCGAGACGGTTTTGGGTCTGAACTTACGACCACGAGAGGTGCCCCAGGCGGCTCTCCCCACCTCCATGGGCGGTCTTGGTCTTCCCTCGGCCCGCTCCTTGGCAGGCCCTGCCGTGGCCGCCTCGATGCACGCTACTTCGAGTCATGTCCAGCGCCTGCTCCCGCCGGGGGCTTGGGCATTGTTTGAGGCAACTCGCGACGCTATAGCGGCTGGACTCCAGGCTTCACCGCCTGATATGAATAGACTTGCCTGCCAGAGGGCCTGGGCCGAGAAGGTGCACGAATCTTCGCTTACTGAGTTGCTTGAAGAATGCGGTGACGACCAGGATAAGGCGCGCCTCCTTGCCGTCGCTCGCCCAGGAGCGAGCGACTGGCTACACGCACTCCCTGCTGACTCATTGGGTACCCGCCTTGACGACCAATCCACCCGGATCTGCGTTGGCCTGAGACTGGGAGCTGATTTGGTAGAGCCACACAGATGCACTTGTGGCGAGCCCGTCGGACGCCTGGCCAGACACGGCCTGTCTTGCGCTCACTCGGCGGGCCGGCGCCCACGTCACCGCTCTGAATGAATTCTTGCAAGGTCGTTGCGAAAGGCCGGAATCCCTTGCGTCCTGGAACCGCCTGGTCTTTCTATATATATATATATATATGTGTATATATATATATATCTATATACATACGGGCTATATCAACGTTGTAGCACGTGTGTCTATATATATTATATATATACACATTGTGATAACAGACAACATGGACAAATAAATTTGCCGGCGGGCTATGTCGGGTCCTATATATAGAGGGATATAGTAGAGATTGAGAGAGGATATATAGAGAGAGATTCATAATATATATATATATATATATATATATATAATAGATATATATATATACATATATATGTATATATATACTATATATTATATATATAGATTACATATATATATATATATATATATATATATATATATATATATACAGGTATTACAGGAATATTTGATCAACGATATATGGAATTGTAGAGCTCGTTAAGGCAAATATTTTTTCCAATGGAGCATGGTCTCTAAGAGGCCCCTGTTTCGGAATGAGAGTTAAATCACTACAATTAGTGACATTGGTGTTTTTGCCCGACATAGGAGCATAGAATGTGCTGTTGCGAGACAACCAGGTTTCCTAGACAGAAGCTAAACACACCGCCGTGTTCGTGAGAAAATTCTGCTTCTTTCGAAGAACTCATAAGGCCGGTCAGAAGATGCTACATGGTCGCTTAGAAGAGAATTCGCCAAAATGAAGTTATTTTATTAACCTTCACGCCCAATACCTCAAAATCATTACCTTACGACCACTTAAAGCGCTCTAAACTAACATATTCAGGCAAATGCGCATTTCATGACGATCATTTTGGTACCAAACTTATGGCAATGCGAGCTGTAGGTTGCGGAGTAATTACGATTTTTTGGTGGGATGTCCAGATTAAGTGCATGTAAAATGACTGTGTGGCCACGTTCACTATCGCCGACGTATCGCGCGACAGCCGCAGTGCGTCATTTTACATGCACTTAATCTGGACATCCCACCAAAAAATCGTAATTACTCCGCAACCACAGCTCGCATTGCCATAAGTTTGGTACCAAAATGATCGTCATGAAATGCGCATTTGCCTGAATATGTTAGTTTAGAGCGCTGTAAGTGGTGGTAAGGTAATGATTTTGAGGTATTGGGCGTGAAGGTTAATAAAATAACTTCATTTTGGCGAATTCTCTTCTAAGCGACCATGTAGCATTTTTCTCACGAACACGGCGGTGTGTTTAGCTTCTGTCTAGGAAACCTGGTTGTCTCGCAACAGCACATTCTATGCTCCTATGTCGGGCAAAAACACCAATGTCACAAATTGTAGTAATTTAACTCTCATTCCGAAACAGGGTCTCTTAGAGACCATGTTCCATTGGAAAAAATATTTGCCTTAACGAGCTCTACAATTCCATATATCGTTGATCAAATATTCCTGTAATACCCTGTATATATATATATAATATATATATATATATTATATCTATATATATACTTACGAAACATAAAAAAATATATATAGTTATATA
>QVRM01002698.1:0-33573 GCA_003439945.1 Dermanyssus gallinae
TTTCTTTCTCGTTCTTTGTCGATTTCTGTAGGTGTGCCAATGTCCCACAGGCGTTGTCTCTCGAACGCCTCAAAAGCTCCAAAGAGCGCGATAGACTCTGCAACTGCCATTAGTAGTTTTCTTGTGCGAGCCCGCGGTCCGTGGTACGTTTGAAAGTATCCTCGCTATAGCGTTTGCCGTCTTAGATGCTTTTTTCCACAGCCTTTTTTTAGTGACATAAGCCTCATGGACGTATCCATCGTCACCCAAGGTAGCGGGCTTCTTTGACGAACTGGATTGTTGCCCTGCGACCTGTATGTGCAGCGGTCGACTCTCTTCTTGCCGGTTAAGAGGATGATCTCATTTTTTCAGGGGCGAGTGCCAGCCCCGCGGCCTTCATCCATTTCGCTGTTGAGTGCAGGGCTTTGTTCGTGTTTAGCTCAAGTTCCGTTTAGCCTGTGCCACAACCGCTAAGTCGTCAGCATAAGCTATCATGTCTATTCCCGGGGGTAGATCGGTTGGCTTGTCTGATATATATAATATATATAGATATTTACATTATATATATATATATATATAGATATATATATGATATATATAGATATTTTACCTATATATATATATATATATATTATATATATATATATATATATATATATATATCTATATCTATATATATATATATATATATATATATATATATTATGTATACAGGGTCATTCATATTGTTGTGTACGCATTTCGAGTTTGATAGAACTCGGCAAGAAAATAAGTTTCCCCTATGGAGGGAAGACGTGGAAACGTCTTGTTTAGGAGAGAGAGTGAAGTTTATAAAAGTCGTTTTTGCCTTTTTTTTCCTACATAGTTGTGTGCGAAATCTCTGTTTGCGAGAGAACCAGTCAACGCATGAAGGAACCGATTACACCGGCGTGTTCGGAGGAAAAATTCTGCACAACGGAAGACACTTCACTAGCGTTGCGTAGCAAAAAGCTAATACCCAGATTAAGGAAAGTCATGAAAAGTCGATATTTTACGTTAACGCATGTTATCAAAAATCGTAAAATGTTTCCATTGCGACCAAAATGTACGTCCGAAAGACCACTCTCACGCAATAGCAAATTTAATGCCCATCATTTTCGTATCAGGTGATGGTGCTGCGTTACGTAGTTGTCAAGTCACTAAGCTTATTAAATTGCTTCGTTAGATAATACACGTACTCTCTTCCCAACACGTGGATAATTCCTACCGAAATCCCGTCAAGACCACACGCCGTTTTTGGATTCATTTTCTTTACCCATTCATTTTCTTCTTGCCTAGCTAACTCACACTCTATGTCCCGGCGGTTAGCGCTAAGATGTTTCGCCGCCGGAACTCACACACATACTAACAATACCGTTGCGCTAGATATAACAATTACTCAACTAAATACATACATATATATATATATATATATATATTATATATATCTCAATCTACCTGCGCCTGCTTGCTACGCTCACTCACGACTCTAGGGCAGTACTACTGCCACGCTCACGCCGCTGTCGCTGCCACGCCGTCGGACGTCCCGGTCGCCGCCGGGTTGAGGGATCGCTGAGGACATGTTACGCCGACGCTCGAAATAGCAAGGACAAGGGGTAGATGAAATGGCGCGCATTCCTTTTTATACAGGTGACGGTCGGCACCGTGACTGCACGCGAACAGCGCGAGAGCGGGCGTCGTGCTAACATGCAGAGATCATCTTCATCATTATGGCGCGCAAATACAAACTTCTGCCCGCGGCCATTATATGCAACAACTGTGTTAACTCACTTTAGCTGAGCAGCCGTTATTGTTTGAATTTGAATGCGCGTCGGATGGCTCGTAGACTCTCGACGGCTGCGTGGGTGGTTTCGTTTGCTTCGCCCTGCTGTAATGACTTACCACATTGGCCCCCGCCGGCCGGCACACAGACGGCCACACCGAAATTATCACCGAACTTCACGCATCGCTACGGTATGCCACTCTCTGCGTTTTCTGTCTTGCATTCACACAAGCAGCGTAACCACTCCGTATATACACGGCCGTACTCCTTGGCGCCAAGTCATATCCTGTCACCGCCAGAAACGCCCCCCCAACCACCCAACTTACCCTACACGTAGAGGTACATAACATTGCCCTCTCTAGCGAAGTAAAATACTTGAGGTACTCTTAAGTATTTTGCGTACCCCCATAAGAGGCACCCCGCATGTGCACTTCGCTGCAGCTAAGGCCACCAAAGCTAGAACTCGCAAGCTTGTAGCCGCGCATACGGGGAACCTCCGACGATCGGAGGTGCGACGGTATAATGATAGCTTTATGCTATACGTAGCCCCGCTGTGGCAGCGTACGGCTACACGGGTTACGTATTGGCGGCTCCTGGATAAAACGCAGGGGCTGTTGGTCCTCAAAGTTGGAAGAGCCAATAAAACTGCGTCCATTGCTGACGTCCAAGTATTATCCCGGCAGATCCCTGGAATCTATGGATTCTGGAGAACGCAGTTTGTCAAACGGACTCCTCTATCTTTTAGGAGAACGCACGACGTAAGATGGAGTTTTGGACCCGTTTTATTATTCCTGATGTAAGTGAACGGTTAAACGGCGTAAAGGATCGTTGTCCCACCCGCTGACCCAATTTCCTACGGGTTACGGGCGGCGTTCACCGAGGACAGGGCGAAGCGGCTTTCAGACAGGGAACTTCCGGAAACATGTAAACAATAGCGCAGGTCCTCTTATACGACACCCACATACTGGGACATCATAAAGTATTTTTCCACGAAAACTGACAACGGAAATTTTTGGCAAACAACGCGTGGTGTTGTCGTAGATAGCAGAGGGGATATGATGATACACAACAAATCGCTTTGAGACCTCCACTGACTCAGACCTTATGGCCGTGATATGGTTCGACTTTTGCCGACTTTGCCGAGCCCCATACGACCGTTTCCACATTTGCAGCTGAGTTTTTCTGCCGTGGTGTCCGTATGTGCAAACCGCATTTCCAGTTATTCTCATCTAAAAAATGGGATATTCGAAAGTCGGTAAAAGTCGAATCATTATCACGGCCATTAGTTCGAATATACTTTGGCATAAGGCAATACAGCGGCACTTTATATATTTGGATATGCATATAACCATATCATATCCACAAGCCCTTTAAAGCTAGATGAACATTCGTAAATTTACTAGTGTAAAATGAATTACCCGGTAAACGACCACTGCTACGTCATTTTCAGAATGAACAGAAAGAGAAAGCTAAAGAGAACGGAGCCCATAACTGTATCTAAATATTGATTTTAAAGCAATTATTTTTAGCCAAGTAATCACGGGACTCTCTAAATCGGATTAACAGTTTAGAGTGCATTTTTTTACTTGTATGCCTAACTTTAGAATGTAGCTCTTGGCTTTGGGACGCGACCTTTTACACAAAACAAATAAGCGACTATTTACATGTTTTTGTACTTTTGTAACACTCTCCATCTATAAATGAGTGGTGAGTAATTTCCACTACGCGTTGGATAAGCTTAAGTCTCACGCGTAATCATGCGTTTGTGTATTCATGCAAGGTGTAGCCTTTACGCTGCGACATTGAATGTATATCGTCAACTTTTTAAACCGTTTACATTTATTAATTAATCTCTCAATCTATACAGATCACAGATGAACCTATCGTCAGATAGTTCTAATAATACAAAGGTTAGGCCGGTATCGTTTAGTAGACCTTGCCGTGACCCAGTCCGTATCCGTGGCCGTAGGTGGCGACGGGGGCGGCGACAACACCTCCGTGACCGTATCCGTAGCCGTGGCCGTAGACGGGAGCGGCAACCTTAGCGGCGACGACACCACCGTGGCCGTATCCGTGACCGTATCCGTAGCCATGGCCCGTAGACGGGAGCGGCAACCTTAGCGACGGCGACGGGGGCGGCGACGTGCTTCGTGACAGTCGAGTACGACGAGACGATCGGGGCAGCAGCCACCTTGGCAACGGCGCCGTAGCCATGGCCGTAACCGTGGCCGTAGCCGTGGCCGTACGAGGCAACGGGAGCGACAGCAACCTTAGCAACGGGGGCGGCGGCAACGACAGCACCGTGGCCATATCCGTGGCCGTATCCGTGACCGTATCCGTGGCCGTAGGTGGCTACAGGGGCGGCAACTCCGACAGCATGGCCGTATCCGTGACCGTAGGCGGCAACGGGGGCGGCAGCAACGACGGCACCATGGCCGTATCCGTGGCCGTAGGCAGCGACGGGGGCGGCTACTCCGAGGTGAGCTCCAGCATGAGCTCCGGCCACAGCGAGGGCAACGACGGCGACCTTCTGCAATAATGAACATATGAAATCACGCTCAGTTGCTCAGTTTGAACTATTCGACAAGACGTCTACAGGAGCTCTACAATGACGAGTCAATACGCCAATTTACTTCTTTCAAATATGTCCTAACCGCGTTCTTCTTCGGCCAGGTACCGCGTACCAGCACACAAAGTAATAGTATGAATAATACTTTATCATCGCGTACAAGCACGTTCAGGCATCAGTGGCGCTGACCTTAAGAGAGTGAGCTGTTGCGTAGAACAAATATCAACGAGGTAGAATGCGACGCCTTGAAACGACAGTCGCTGGGGAACAGCGGGCAGCATTGCAGTACACACAATTTCTAAACAACTGCTACCAGCCTAACCGAGATGGCGCATAGGCCAGCTCGTCCTCGGACGGAACGAAAAACTCACGGCGAACATTGTGCTGGTGGATGATTGGGTATTTTTTTATGACGATTTCTGTGTCTGATACCTGTCATCGCGTCATCCGGCTTTTATACGCTAGGCCTTGCCCGTTGTAGGGAGGCCTGCGGGGGCGAGGGCTGCCTCCGAAGTCTACTCGCCGACGACGGTCAATATCCCACCCAATCCTAGTGTACTACACACCTAGTACTACTACTGGTAGAGCTATAGATAGGCGGCGGCTAGTACAGAAGTTCTGATTTTTTACTGTATCCTTTTTTATTGTATGTGACAACGGAAACCAGTTCAGGGACGGAACATGTCTTTATTTGGGGGGGGGCTCCATTGACCCAACATGCGTGCGTAACGCAAACTCGTTGTTAAGGTAAGGTAGTTCACCTGTACGTAAAATGCATGCATATATATGTATATATATATATATATATATATATATATATATATATTGGAATACAACATTGAATTTATTCACTAATTGCACATTTGCACACTGAGGCAGTGCCCACCTAAAAAAAATAGTTTAAAATCGCCTCCCGGTGAGTTCGCCTGCTCCTCCTCCGCGACGGACCCAGCTCTTGTGGTCCCGGTGCGCCCGGAAGACCCGTAGGGTACTTTGCATGGCCAGGACGGTTAGGTCGATCAGGTTTTTCTTCGATAACCCGAGAGTCAGGAGATCCTTCACCGATTCGGGCTCCCATACACCGGTCATCGACACGGTGATGGACCCGAATCAATGGGGAAGCGAGCTGGGAAGTTGATCCCTGACCCCGGGTATATCGTATTTCCTAATCTTATCCCGTCTGGCCAATGCAAGGTCTCTTGAGGGGCCGCAGACCTCGGCGTCCAAGACCCAGACCCTCGTAGGTGTTGTTATGACGAGGTCTGGTCTCCTGAGCCGGTGCGGCGGGTCTTCGGAAGGTGCGCTCTCGTTCCACCTGCATTCCTTTAGCACGGAGTAGGCGGGTGACTCGCTCACATATGTCATCGTGGCGCTTGATTATAGGGCGATGGGTGTGATCGCACACTTGAGCGATGTGGGCCAGCGTCTCGACAGCGTTGCACCCATGACGACAAAATTTGTCGTACCCGGGGCGACCCCTTGCGAGTCTGGCACGCGTTGGTAGTGCGTTGATCCTTAACTTAATCAGGTTTATGTACTCCCTACCGGATAGGTAAGGAGTACCCTTGACCCAGTCATTTGTAAAAGGGGTTAGGTGTGTGTGTTTCAGGTGAGCCCCATCGACTGTGTTATGTAGTGTACGAGACCAGTACTCGGTCTCGTGTGCGGCGTCTTCAATGGTCGTGTCATCGAACACACAGAGAGCGCTGGTTTTCGCCAGCTCCTTTCTGTGATAATCGGTCGACAGCAGCCATTGAGTGCCTATGTGGGATGATCTGTTTAGGGCAGTGAGGCGGGAGAGGCGAAAGTCTGGGAATTAGTGTACGGAGACAGGGTATGTCCAGGACCGCCGTGTGAGATGTGCGCGTATAGGAAGGCGTTTGGCACGCTGTTTTCCGAGTTTGAGCCACTGCAACTTCACCGTTCGCCTGATCTCACAGTCTAGTTCTAGGAGGAATTTTTGAGACGGTCGGGGACCAGCGACCAGTTTATAGAGAATTTTCGGGATAAGGAATTGTTTCAGTAATGTTAAATGAACATATACATATATATGCGTGCATACGAATAATACTCATTGGGTCTGGAGATCGCTCTTGAATTGCTTTTTATCGTTTACAATTTGACCGTTGACTCTAAACAGCAATAGATAGAGTTATATATACATGTACATCTTTGTGTATGTGTAAAATGTAAATACACATACATTTCACATATATGTAGAACCAAAGCAACTTACTAGAGGCAAATGAGCTTATTTTCTGTGTCATATAATAAGCGCATTTCTCGCATACCAACACTTTACGTGGCATCATACAAGTGCCATAAAACAAATTTTTATTGCAGGCATTTACGTACGTTTTGTACTAAAACAAAGGAAAACGTTTGTCGTCACTTCACGTCACTCAGAGTCATATCATAATAGAAGTATTGAAATGAACGCCAACGAGAGGTATGCCACTAACTCGAAACGTAGGCTTTCAGAAAGCGACCATGCATCAACTAACCAGCTTGCCGGTTCTTTTTTTAGACAATAGAGGGTACTATCATACAATATTGTAATTACTACATTGGGTTACGAGATGAGTTAGGTAACCCAAAGTAGAACTATAGAAACCAGAGTAAGAACTGCATGCAGAAAGGTTAAACAAAGTAATGCAAGACTTGACTTATATCCTACTTAATTGGATAACAAGCTTATTTACTGGGCAGTTATCAATAATGGTCCAACAGCAAGCGGTCCGAGGTCTCTACAACGCATTGAAGCTGTGTGTTGCTCGGCCTGACATAGAATAACGATGTAACAGTTATGTCTGAAAAGAATATAATTTTTTTGACGACAAAGTTCACGCCGAACAGACACAACAGTAAACATCGCAAAGCAAATGCCTATATGTGCAGCAACGATAGACCTAGGGATGCATACTGATAAAGTGGTGTATAAGAATTGAGTCTCACTGCGAGCATTAGTCAAGACATTATTTGGGAAACGAAGAGAACCATAGCGATGGGGAAGAATGCTCCATTAAACCCAGTAGATCAAAGGCAAAATTGTACGCTAACACAGTGGCTCACACTTAACTTCTTCCGTCTTCTGTTCAGCTACTCAACCGTCCAACAATGCTCGCGAAATCATTAATAATAAATATTGATACAAGAAAATATTCAACACAAGTAAACCGAGCCTGTTTGTAAGCATATGGATAAAGGCCGTTCTGTCCAGATGCATACGAGTCTCAATTTAGTTCGCTCTCAACTGGTGAACTAGAAGAATTTGTCTGTGTTCCACTAGCCAGTTCTTTTCCCTCACGAACGGGCACCACATTTAGATGTAGGCCGACCAGTGTCTGATTTCCGACCACACCAACTCAAACTCTCAGTTCTTGATAATCTAATATATATATATATATATATATATATATATATATATATGTATCGATAAGCATACAGTTTGTACTTTAAGCTGAACTAACGAATGTCAGCTGTTGTCAAGTGTGTTTCAAACGTTGCAAAGACGAAATGTCGTCTTAGAGGCTGTCACTGTTACCAGAGGGTATACTTTAACGGTGTGCTGACACTTTGATGTAAAGGCGCACCTTACATTTAGCTTTGTACGCGCACTTGTTCCGATTTTGTGTGTCATTTGAAGCGAGCCACAGCTCAAAGAGATGTGAAGCCTCGGTTGCGACACCTATGGTCGCACTAAAGACCTGAGGGCATGACGTACTCATCACAACAGCCGTCGCCAGCGTACAATAGCACAAGTATAACGCCCAAACTAGAGAGAGATAATTGCCTATTGAAATATAGTGTGTAACTGCTAATTAGAATTAGAAATAAATGTTTAAGTATACTGTAAGGCTAGTGGACTGTGTGGATTGGCACAATTGCTTACGACTGTTCTAAGCACAGCGAACGCAGTTGTTAGATAGACAAGCGTACGTTTTGCAGCATCGGATCTATTCAAGTAAATGCTACGCCTGCATTGAGCCACACCGAGCCTCATTCGGGCTATAGCCGCCGGCACTCACATAAATTATTTAGCATGACGCTATTTCAGAAATATACGATTTATTTGCTTATTATTTATTTCTGTGTTCTCAAGCGACAAGCGTTGGGTGTGTGCAAAAGCCGTTTTTCACCTACAGCGAAAACAATTCAGTGTTAACAATGCTGCACTGATCAGCCATATTTCCGGATGCTCTTTTGTAGAGAGGCTCTGTTTCTAAAAATGTACCCCTCGACGCTGTAAGGCGCCTCTGGTGGACCGAAATAAATAATCGTACTTTGTAAGCAACTAGCCCAAGTCGGAGCTCTGTGGTCGTGGGCAAGCAGTGAAATTAACATGCAGTGGCTAAAGTTGTTCATAACCTGTTATGGCACTTTATTCTGTTCTTCCGCAAAATTCAGAGTAATAATCGCTTGGTTTGCGGATCGCTGGTTGATCGTGCAGCTGCCCTATAGAAAACGTTTCGGTTACTTTTACCTGTTTGAGCTGATTCTCAGCTAAATTTGACATCCACAAAATCACTTTCGCATTGCTTTGAAAGGCGAACCCCATAAACACAAACGTGCAACGTCGGGAATCGAACCCGTGCATTTATTTATGTGTCTCCTCTGATCGCAAGGCGGACGCAAATGCAAACTGTTTTGCTCACAACGGAAGTAACTTTGGCTTATTACTATGGAACTGCATACGTTCGTTGCCTGCATAGTTTTTTATGGACAATATTGGTGATATTCTGGTAATCAGTCTCGATAGCGCTCTTCCGTAGTTCATACAACAAAAAGCTCCTTATTTAGTGTTTTAGCTAACTATTTGTTTGCCTGTATACAGAACAATAAGGCCTTTGAGCGTGGCTTCCGTCTAATCGATTAACGCCTGCTATATGAGCAATCACTTTTTCTATGCCCTAGCCGGCGGGCCTTGTAGGCAAGCCAGAAAACTGTATGCGGAAAGAGCCAAAACTTCTGCACACACCTACACTACTACATCGTGAGCACCACCTGCGAAAACTCTTACAGGAAGGATGTTAGATGACATAAGGTAGGATATTTATCGTGCAATTTATTCAATGACTAGATTATATTGACAAGGCACTTAGAAAGTAGAAGAAATACTCCGAATTCTTAGTGGCAAACACACGCGATCAACTGGAACAAATTGGAATGAAACAATGATAATATGATTCTGAACAGGCCTACAATTTGCAGAGCAAAACAAATTCTACAATACCGTAATTGGAGGTATTAGCCTCCATCTGAAATTCTTAAATGGACTAAAACAACTGATGTCTGCGTATCACTGATGGCTGAGGTAGAAATATATGCTTCCGTTTGCAGTCATTGAAGACATGGTTATTCTTTCCCGTATATCCGCATACTATGCACACTTCCGCCATATTTGTTGTGTGCACTTCTGTATGCCTAGTGGCATCCATGCAAACTAATGTATATATAATATATATATATATATATATATATATATATATATATGTGACATCAACTTTTGCTGTTTACTTTCATATACAGCCAGAGTTTTATTTTTATTTAGTTTTGTTTTTATCTATATGTGAAAATTCGCTTCCATCCATTTCATCATTTTTTCTTTTATATATTAAGTGCAATTTACAAATGTCAGCTTCTGCGCTGGAAGTGGAGCTCTATGATCAGCTGTCTTACTGGCTTACTATGCGAACACGCGATCGTTTGGATTTGCATTCCCTTGAAATGAACCAATGCGATGTCGTGTGCACCGTCGTGTGCATGAGAAAACTAATCGTTGTATTTACTACAAAGCGAGCGTCTCTAATCGACTCGAGCAAACAATTCGTGGGAGGCTATCAATGTTATATTTGTTTTTAAACAGCTGCCGCCGTTAACCACAAGCTTCGTTGATGAACGTCAGGTTAAGTAATAAAAACAAATCTAGGTTCAGCTAGTTTAGAGACATTAGGGTACATTACCTGTGTGGCGGCGTGGTCTAGGAGACTAGTGCGCTAAGCATGGTTGTGATCTATCGGGGTGCTGCCGGTTCAATCCCTGTTGTTGATCGAATTTTTTAGGCAATGCTCATTGAGAATAGATGATAAACCATACCGCTGAGAGTTGGGAGCAGCCATGCAGGACTATTGGAAAAATCCTAGGTATCTCAAAATGTCCGACTCTCGGTATATTGAAGATATACCTCACGGGGTGAGTTCCAAGCCCGCTGGGGATGGAGGATATTCTAAAATTAAAAACAACCTCCTCAAAAATGTTTTTAATTCCAGATGGCATTACACGAGACGTTAAGTAACTGGATTTTATTAGGAGGGTTACGTGAGTTTATTTTACTGAGGGGCACGAGGTCGAGCCTTCAAGCTCGGACACGAATAGTACCCCCGTCCTTCTGTGAACTCTTCATTGTATTCTATGGAGTTGTATGCTATTCACGAGCCTGCTATTATGTCGAGGAATGTTCTGAGGGTGAAAACGTTGAAAGCCTATTATTTCTTGGCAAAAAGGGGCATTTATACGATTAGTATTGGCGGCATACTCCTGCGTCCGGACATACACAACGAAGCGCCTTTATGTCAATACCTGTTAATGCGTCTCCTGCACTCGCTAATTGTATGCGCTACTGTATATGGCGTTATTATTATTCGTTTAGCTCGCTAAGGAAAAATACTCCCGGGGTTACGGGTGATTTAGAAAATAGATGTAGTAGCATTACATTTGTAATGTAGATTCGGATAGAAAGGTCTTCTAATTTTTTTTAAATAATTAGTAGGCCGCATGTATTATACAAATGTATATAGAGTTTGAACTTCTTTGATAATCCGTCGACGCCACGGGTGTGCTTAGAAGAAATCACACCTTCTAGCTTGCGCATTAACTACTGACCAGATTGCACTGTTGACTATTAATAATACTCACTGTTATGAAATTTGCGAACATACCGAAATCGTCTTTGATTCAAACTTACATTTTATCAGGCTCTCACTTTTTCACTTTTAGAGCTTGAATAATAAATATTTACGCCGAATTACTCTAAAACGGCTTGCGGTCCTGATGCCATAGCTATCCTGTTAGTTGTGGCTTCGACTCCAGCGCGACTTAAATTGGCTATATCCCAAAAAGCTATTTCTGATGTTACTCGGAGATCCAGTCGATAAATGTATAAGTGAACAACAGTTGTCCAAACGTAAACCGATTTGTAAACGTTCCAGGCAGCGTTTTGTTTCGGGTTTTCTCCTCTAACTGTATTCGTCTGCTGAAGTAATCAATATGAACTCTGTGTGTCCGTATTCAATCAAACAATGCTCATAGGTAAGTTTTGCGATAACGGTTTTATTTTTCTACACATCACAGATACTCAGTTGAGATCTTGCTACTTAGTAGGCCTTGCCGTAGCCATGACCGTATCCGTGGCCGTAGGCGGCAACGGGGGCGGCGACAACACCACCGTGGCCGTATCCGTAGCCGTGGCCGTAGACGGGAGCGGCAACCTTGGCGACGGCAACGGGGGCGGCAGCGACGACACCGCCGTGGACCGTATCCGTGACCGTATCCGTAACCGTGACCGTAGACGGGAGCGGCAACCTTAGCGGCGACGACACCACCGTGGCCGTATCCGTGACCGTATCCGTAGCCGTGGCCGTAGACGGGAGCGGCAACCTTAGCGACGGCGACGGGGGCGGCGACGTGCTTCGTCACAGTCGAGTACGACGACACGATCGGGGCGGCAGCCACCTTGGCAACGGCGCCGTAGCCATGGCCGTAACCGTGACCGTAGCCGTGGCCGTACGAGGCAACGGGAGCGACAGCAACCTTAGCAACAGGGGCGGCGGCAACAACAGCACCGTGGCCGTATCCATGGCCGTAGCCGTGGCCGTAGGCGGCAACGGGGGCGGCAGCTACGACGGCACCGTGGCCGTATCCATGGCCGTAGCCGTGGCCGTAGGCGGCGACGGGGGCGGCAGCGACGACGGCTCCATGGCCGTATCCGTGGCCGTAAGCGGCAACGGGGGCGGCCACTCCGACGTGACCTCCAGCCTGAGCTCCAGCCACAGCAAGGGCGGCGATAGCGATCTTCTGTAAAATCAAGTCATCAAGCAACAACAGAGCGCGGCTACGTTATAAACGACGATTCACCTCCGGCATTGCCGCTTGTGAATATCATCCAGCTCATGAGATGTTTTGCTGCTACACGGTAGTGATAACAATAGCAAATCGAGGCATGGAAAAGAAAGATGATAAGATGATAATGATGATGAAGAGATACCGTAGCATAGGTACAACAAGACAACAACAACAACGACAAACATGAAATACGTACATAAATACACCTACATATAAGGAGATCATCAAATATCGCTCTATCGAATGCTCTCTCTACTGCTCTCTCTCTCTCTACCGATCTGTGTCTCTCAATGGAGAACTACTGAAAAGCAGCAGCGTTAGAGACGTCGGCGTGACAACCGTTAGGGTAGAACACTTTGTTTGCTTAGTGCCGGTTAGAACACAGCTGGTCTGGTTCGGTTTGGTTGGCTGGTTCATTAACCAATTAATTGATTGATTGATTGAATGATTGACTGACTGACTGGTTAACTGTTTGATTGGTACTCACGGCGAACATTTTGAGTGTGTTGTAGGTTGCTGTTTGCGACTGATTTCATCAATGTTATGACAGCTTTTATACGCGTTTGCCGCCGCCGCCGCCACCACCGCCGCCACAGTTTGCTGGGGCGAGGGGCAGCTCCTTCCGCTGCTGCTGCTGCGGCTGCAGCTGTTGTTGTTGTTGTCGTCGTCGTTGGCGCCCCCCTAATGAACGGTCCAGACAGCCGTCATTTATGCCGCCGCCGCCCCTGCCGTCGGCGCGACCGCCCCTGCGTGTTGGCCATTGGTTTTGTCGTACGGCCAGATCTTGTGAACCGTGGACAGCTGTGACCAACGCACACCAAAGGCACAGAAGATCGAAATCAGGCTATGTATGTAAGGGCGTAGTGAACGCAAGTGCTAGTAGGAGGGGTGGTGGTGGTGGTCCAGAAACGCGCGCGTCGTTGTGTTCGACTAGATTTGGCAATTAAAACAAAGAAATAAGGACGTTAGTATGTCGGCGGTAGTAAATGGAAGTTGTACGTTGTGCATATATATATATATATATATATATATATATATATATATATATATATATATATACATACATATAAGTATATATATGCATGCTTGAGGCACTAATAACGTCTATAATATAGACATGCATACATATGTGTGTTGTGCAAGTGCATACGTTGCTACTTCAAACTAGTACTTCTTTGGTATGTCATTTGTACAGATATTTCTAACTGTATATATATATATATATATATAAACGTTATAAACGTGTGTGCAATGATTAAACAATTGCAGACATCTACAGTACTATATATATATATATATATATATATATATATATATATATATATCTTATACCGTCTAAGGTTAAAGATTCAATAGCCCGTAGACAATGCACATGACTCTAAATATACCCCGAATGACTTTGCCATAGGCAATATCATACTATATAGGAATTAAGTTTAACGTTTTAAAGCAACAATGACAAAGTAGATAATCAATAAATATATGTATACTAATTTTAGTCATTCCGGTTAAAATAACTAGCCATAAAAAACCGGGCGGCGTAAGCATTCTACAATGGCAACGTAGCTTCTTAAAAAAGGATGACACGGCTTCTTGCAGTTCCATATACCTACAGTACAGTTCAATGCGGGTAGCTGTGGTTTTAAAGGACACAAAAGAAAGGTTTATTGTAAGTTTATTAGTGAGGTGGCAGCCCGAATAGACGTGATGATTGAAATTTTAGACGCAAGGGCGAATGCTCAAACAATTGTCGCCATTAGCAATACAACGGAAGAATGCTTACTTTATGGTAGGCATGGTTAAATAATAATAATAATAATAATAATAATATTTTTGTTTTTATTGAACAAGGGTTTATTTTATCAATATGTACATGTATCACAATTATCAATATATTACTTATATAATATCTACAATATTGCTTAAGTGTCGGTGACCACTCAACATCATCTTGGCGTTGCATATAATAATAATAATAGCCAGATATTGTTGTCCAAGCGCCAATTCAGCATAAAATATTGATTCCTAAAATACTAGTCTTCAAAGCGTTGCTTATTTATGAAAATGCTAGTTAGCCGCATAGGCGTTGCTCAAGACAAACAATAACAAAAAAACAAAAGTAGCTACAAATGATAGTTTAGCGTCGTACCCTATGAACCCACAAGACAGGGAGGCGCATAGCTTCCTTAGCTTTCTGGTCACGCTTTGCCCTGATGAGCGTGCAGTTAATCTATGTTGCGTTCTGTAGCCTGTGTAGTAATGTAGTTTTTGTACCTAAAATAAGTATCATTCTGTTACTTCTGCACTGTCTGGTTCAAACACGTGCGCTCTGCGTTTTTGTACGTGTCTGCTGACGCAACACGTGGCGATACATTGGACATAAAACACAACGACTGCAAACGATGACAAAACCCTTAGTCATAGATGCAGTAACGTCAGAAATCTGCAACACACGCGATACGTATTCATTACTACGACATAGTACACCTTTAAGATATTTTGCCCCTCTTTCAGCAACACACACACACACGAATGTCGTGCAAACATACATCAACTTGAACGAAAGCTATTTGTCAAATATGTGACGTTGAGCGAATGTAAGATGTTTAAGTTACTGTCTACACTATAAAGTTACAACGTTTACACCTGATAAGTTTCCACATAATTTTGCCAAGAGATCAGCCCTATTGTTTGCCCTAAACCCCTGGCAGTTTGAACTTTATTCGGTTATGAAGAGATGGCAGATACTTTCCTATTGCGCCGATCGCACCGGTGTACGATACAATGGTGTCGTGACTTTGTCATTACGTTGATCAAGCGTGACTTCTGTGACTCCTTTAACGGCATTAGACGGTGCCACCTACGAGCCGCTGTGCTCACTGCTATGCTGCCTAGCAATCGGGCTTCTTAATTCGACTCGCTGAAATGCTAAAGTAACGTACAGGCGAACCAGTCGTAGCAGCCCGTGATGTCCAGGTTGCATTCCGATTTGCTGAACAAGTGGGCTATATTCCAACTTGCAGAAGTGTGGGCGTTTTGTTTCTGCAGCATTCCTGCCATGATTTTTAGCCGAGACTATCACAGATTTACTACACGATGGCCCGAACGAATTAGGGCCACATTAGAACTCTTGTGTGTGCCATTATTGCCTTACGACACGAGGAGCGGTGGATCGACAACGTAGATCATCATGCCTGGCCCTTTTTGGGGCTCATTGTAACCTGTTTTGATTGAGATGCTACTCGAACCGATAATCGAGCAATCGCTGGAATCTCTCCCATCTTTTTGAATTTAGTAATGCTAGGCTCAGCCTACACACACAGACCTAACTGCTAATTTAGAAGTGTAGGGTGTAGGTATCCTCGAACCACTCACGCCGGCTCAATCGGCGGTTGGTGTCGTTGATTGCAACCTAAATTGTCTCAAGCAAGGTATCTTGCATTCTGAATCCTCACGGTCGGGGATTGTATAAATTGTTCTTAGATTCCGCCAGAACCCGACTACTAGCGCACATAGAAGTCTTGCCACCCGACAACCCAGGACCGCAGGCGTCTCTAGAGAATTCACGCGCGGCCCAGCTCATTAGCAGCGTACACTACGGACTACGTTCACAAAGAACAGTCACCGAACAGTCTCATTGAAGAGTGTCGGCGTATGGTTCCTACACACGCTACGAAGCGTTCCTGCTAGACAGTTTCAGCATACGTGTCGGTATCGGCCTACGTCTTGGAACAGCGCTAGTATACGCATACACTTGTAATTGTAGCGAACCAGTCCTTAGATTCCGCCGGGACGCCGGAGCATACAGGAGCACTGCCACCCGACAATCTAGGATCGCAGGCGCCTCTAGAGGACTCACGTGTGGTTCAGGCTCATTAACAGCGCAGAGAACTACGTTTACAAAAAAAGGACCCCGGGCAGTCTCAATGAGGAGTGAGGCCCACGCGCTACAAAGCGCTCCCGCTAGACAAGGACGTCGCCTGCGTCGTTGGCCGCCGCTGTAATTGTAGAGATTTTTGACCTTGTAGTGAACCAGCAGCCCCTTAGGTCACCACGACCTGTCGTGACGCTGAAACTGGCTACGGGCGACCGACGGTCGGGAGAGGTTTCAGCCAGAAGCTTACTGGAGATACAGGGCAAAAACGCGGGGGCGGTTTTAGGCACATCGTTCAGATGAACAGTGCTGGGGCTCGTGATGCGGTGAAGCGTAGAGTCCGGCAACACGCTTACAGGAGCCCAAGCGTTTAAGCCCACTTGAAGGTGTATATATATACATATGTTATCATAGTAATATAATATACAATATATATATAATATATATATAATATCGATGAGACGAGTTGCATGTATATATACTATTATTATATATGATATTATAATTTGTCTCGGAGTTTACTTACCTGGGTGTTAAACTAGCGCCAAGCGGCACATCTTTTGCAGCTCACATATCTTCAGCGAATTAATAGCAGCATTGTCGCCATGACCTCAATCGCGGCTTCACAGAAGCTCTCAGTAAAAACAGCTTTAATACTGTTTAACCTGAAGGTGGCCTCGGTGGCATCTTATGGTATCACATTAATTTGGGAACACCTATCCGCTCAGCAGCTTAGCGCTCTCGACACGGTAAAGGCAACGTTCCTTAAGAGAGTTTCGGGCCTCCCTAGAAATGCACAAAACAGGCTAACTTATAGTCTGTCGAGGACCACGCCGTTCATCGAGGACATGGTAAACCGCTTTCAACTTCCGACCACCGCCTCACTGCGAGAGTTCCGTAGGCACTTCGAGCAGAAAATGAGGGAAGTGCCAGAAGCGTTCTACAAAACACCGGCAATGTTGGACAATACATGGATGGAACCGCTCTTCGAGAAACGACACGTTCTCACCCGCTACTCCGTCCATGGGTTCCACCACAAACTGTGCCACCGCACTGGGTTCCATAACCCTTCCGATGAGTGTTGCTGCAAATTTTGCGGCCTTGTCTGCACCAAATATCATCATGAAACATGTCGGTCTGCGCCAGCTATCTGGGCGTTAGGTCGCTGACATCTTCTTGAGATGCACATACAACATATTCTATATATGTCCAAGATTAACGGAAACGAATGCCGTTTTCGAGATTTATTGAATACGTGTAATGTAATATAGTCAACAATACCGAAAGGTGATGTAATAATAAATAATAATCATTTTCCTGCAACTACTACTAGACGATATACACTTGCAGAAACAAGTGAATCGGTCACACTGTTTATTTGAGTCATTGCACGAATGGCTAAACAATGGACACAGCAAATTTGACGTGTAGCCCCTTCAGAGCGAACGCAGCCCAATGAAGGTTATATATAGTTAACTGCTCGTACAATTATATATATATATATATATATATATAACTGGGTCCCGTTCTATAAACAGCACATGTGTACAAATATGTTACGTGACCATTATATATATATATATATATATATATATATATATATATATATATATATATACGTTTATGCATAGGCATGCATTGCCCTCAGACATAGCCGAGTTCTCTTAATAATTCTATTTCCCTGTGATGAAATTTTAAATATCAATATCATATTTATTTCACTTATATTGAGTATGCATATAACATTGACAATTATACAGTCAGCTGCTCGCGGCATAAAATTTAAATATGTAGCATTTCAAAACTCGGGTCACCAGCCCGCACCGACTTAAAAACGGTTTTGTTTACTTCATTTAGTCGAATCAAAATAGTTTTGCAATTAAGACATTGTAAACATTCACTAAATTACCTAATTATTAAAGCCGCGTGAGGGATAACATCGAGGGAAACGATACGTTACGTTGTGTGCATAAACTACGAAAACGTTCACTTGAAGTCAATTGTGTCTCCTCGACTATTATGTTAGTAAGTTTGTTATATACGCAAAACACTGCCAGCAATAGAGCTCACATACTGAGCCAGAAAGGAACTTAGAGTAGCGTCTGGGACTTTGGTAATATAGGTAATGAGTGTGCCTCCATACTTGCAGCCGTGCACAGTATTCGGTGGGTGGCAACACGACCTTAACTTGTTAAAAGCACACTGTCAATTTGAACGGTGCCCGTAGCTGCATTGCGCTTCCCTCTCTATGCATGACAATGGGCACAACGCGGTGTTATCGGACCAGGCCGAAATAAGGGACAGGTCTCAAGGGTCTGAGCTCAGGTGCAGCATAAACCATACTGCCGCGTTTAAAATAAGTGGGTTGGCTCGAAACTGTAGGCCCTGTTTGCGAACAGTCTGTGAAGCAAGCCGTGTTCTGGGCGGATCTCACGGGAAGTCGGCTTACGGACTAAGATTCCACGTTGATGTGTGGAGAAAATCTTGCGGCGTCGAGAATCTTTTGAAAGTAGCGGGTACCACACAAACATATTATGCGTATATATCTAGTCGTTTTCTTATAAGAGCACTTAAAGGTGAAAATGATTGGCATTGGCTCACATATCCTAAGCGGATGCTATTTCTACGCGACTGGCAGAACAGATTTTAAAAAATAGTTACTCTAACCCAATTTGCAAATCCTCAAAGATATTGCCTCTAAAAGGCGGAGCACGTTGAGATATTAAGAGTTTCCCCCGCGGGCCTTGGTTGCAGCTCGACCGCTGACTCTCAGCTATTCTGAGTGAGCAACGCTTACAAAGAATTTGTCGACTGGGAAAGACTTAGAAAAAGGAAAAGACCTTAGTCCAAACAAATATTTCACAGCTATGGTGTACCGTATGTTTGCTGTTAAGGCTCTGTCTTGTACATACAATAATATTTGAGCTTGACTTACGTCGTTGGTGTTGCACGTTACGCGAGGCATGCAAAATAGGTGGCGATATTTGTGCATACATTTTTGTGTAATTTTTTTAATTATTGTTTGAGCTTATTATTGTATGGAATACCCTAAGAGGCAAACATCTGCATTTTCGACACCTGCTCTTCTTCGCTTTCCATCGAGGTAAAAAAAACTGCCGAAGCTGCTTAGGACATGTGCGACGTGTACGGAGAAGGTGTCTTTGAACAGTCTACCGCGCAGAAGTCAATTGGCTGAAATTTCAATCAACTGGTCATACTGAAAAACTCGGAGCCTAGATGCCTTAAGAGCTCAACGGAATAAACAAAGAAAAACGATTTAAATTGATGCTTGAACGTCTCGTCAGCGTCCCAGCAACACGCGGACACAAACAACGTTTTCTGTACCGAATCGTCACGGAAGATGAGCAATGGCGCTTTTTCGTCAATATAAAGCACATCAAGGAGTGGGCAGCTCCAGGCAATACACTGAAGCCGAGAAGTCGAGCAGGCTCTCCACCCAAAGAGGATTATAATCTGCGCTTGGTAGGACTGGGAACTTATAAAGCATTCACGAAATGCACAAAAAACGCCACAGGTCAACAAGAAGCTCTACATTGCTCAATTGCAACGTGTTAATAGGTCTATTCGACTGAAAAAAACTCGACCGACAAAGCCAAACCATACTACTTCACAACAACTCCGGACCCCATGCTGCACAAGTCGTCAAAGCTGCACTCCAAGAACTCGAATAGGAGGTTCTTGAGCATCCACCGAAACTCTCCAGACTTTGCGCCAACCCATTATCACATGATGGACTATAATTATTTAAGGGGAATTACCTTCGACGGACAAAGTGGATCTCAACAACTGCCTCAACAACTTCTTTGACACTATACCGGGCGGTTTCTAGAGGAACGGAATCAACAAGATGATCGAGAGGTGGGAGGAGGCCGTAAACAGAAATACATTACTGAATAATTTTGTTGTATTTGTTATTTTTGTTCAAATAAAAACTCTTTAACATAAACTCCACGAAATTATTTTACAATCAAAAGTGCTAAGTTATATGTCTAATTAATGATACCAAACTCTAGCAAGCAATGGAAAATAATCTTTTTTTTATTACAAGTCGACTAATGTATCTTAAAATCCTCATACGACATGACAGCTAATTTCCAAGAGACTGGATGCTATAAATCATGCGTCTTCATGACCAATATCATATGTCGACTATGATCATATATATTGACTATGATCGACTTGTGCAATCGCCCTTTAAAGGATATGTTCGTACTATCAAAGCTATTCTGTAACGCCTGCGGCTTACATGAAGTAAAATTATTATTATTTCGACGTTCCGTTAGAATTTGAGTATGTCACTTTGAGATAACGTAGTCAGGACGGTTAGAGATGCGAGTGAAGTGTCCGCTGTGGTTGTGCGCGGGCGGCTACCCCTGCTGCAGAAAAGAAGCAGGGCGTTGTGTGTCCCATCTAATTCATGCGGCAGTGTGCGCGAGGACATTGTGGTATCATCGTTGCAAAACTTGAGAACTAAGAACCAGGGACATGTTTCTGGATTTCTACGGAATTTGGAGACTACGGAAGGTGTTTAGCTGTATACGACGGAGACTGTGTGCCCGATAAATCAGTGAGAAAGCGGAGTGCCCTTTTTGCGACAACCGGGAGTTTGCCAGCACCTCTTTCGGTACGGCCGTGCCATCACTTCGAGCAAGAGACAAAGTGGGACAGCATGCAATGGCAGCATGCGCCGCCCCCCCCCCCCCCCACATCCTCCCTGAAGAATTGCAAGATTATCCTTTAACAGGCAAAGTGATACGCACCGTCGTTTTTGACGTCCAAAGTACGATATTTACCGAATTCCTCGTACATTGAAAAACCCTTCATAGTGACATGTACTGAGAGACAGTCCTATACAACTCTATCAATAGCAAACGACCTGATCGATATTTTATGCGGTAAAGAACTAGCAGCAAAGTTTGTTCCAAAAATGTTGAATTTCCAGCAAACGAACGCCCTTACATGTCCGAATTGAACTATCAGGCAATAGCAGGAGATCCTGGATAGCTTTAGAGAGTGATTACAGGAGACACGTTATGGGTGTAGGGTAGCAACATTGAGATCAAAGCCTAATCCTCAGTTGATTCTGCTAGTCCATAGCATTTACTTTCCGTGGGAACGTCATAATGTGCTCACACGCACTGTCGCGTCAACTGAATTTGGACACGCAACTGACTGCTCTTCTTGAGCGTCATGCGCACAACCACGCCGGACACTTAATTTGCATCCTTACATTTGCCCAAAACCGCATACCCAAATTCCAACTGAGTTAGGAGTTACGATGATGCGCACCTTTTCATTTGGACAACTCTCACCTTTTTTTTTTTATCATGGCGGGTTCCTGTGATCGTGCCTCTGGCGACTGGTGCGGGCAATATTCGTGAGCTGAATCTCCCCGCCGTTAGTTGTCTATGCCGATTGGGTGTCCGCACTAAGCACGGCGTCCACATTTAAGTGTCGAGCAATTTCTTACACGAATATTACCTATCTCTGGTCTAGTTTTCCTTGGACTGGCAGAGCCACTAAAGGACTTTATTTGCGGGCTGTGAAACGTTGGTAATTTTATCGATTTTAATGATTAATGATGTATAATGACGTTATACGCTGCAGCGGGCAACTCCAAGAGTGTCAACTTTTTACAGATTTAGCTTCGCTCAGCTTGAACTACTTTCACTGTGCATACGAAACGAAATAGTGCGGGCAACTTCACCCTGTCCTTATGAAGTTGACCAAACAGACTGTTGTGACAGGCATATGCCAATTGTGTTTTGTACCGGCATCCACCTAGACAGCGTTTTGCGTGCCATAGTATCAAAGACTAGGCATCAATCATGCATAGCATATCACTTCAGTAAATACTTTTTTGTTTAATGCATGCGCGTGCTAAATAATTATCAATAATATAATTGTCACACAAACAGTTTAGCAATTGCCGTATATACATTGCCAGTGTAGTCAGATCGGTCAGCGAAGTATAACGATATGCCTAGCGTTCTGTAATTGAAAATCTTCACACTTTTTTTACTATGATTACCGATAAAAAAAAGTATAACATTTTCAAGTAACATAATTTATTGACGGGACAACGATAGTGATAACCGACAACTTAACATAAAAGAGTGGCGAGTTCGAACCGGGCGCGACGCCGTTCTCGAAACAGAAGTTCTTAAGATGGTTGTAGATTGGGGCTAACCACAGTACCTGTGCTGTACACTTAGGTATGCCTGCAAGTACTCTTACAGTGCAACAGTAGTAAAACCAAATCTCGAATGAAAAAAGTTACGACAAATTAAGGTTTTGTAGCTTAAATAGGTGGCTTTATTATACAAGTGTACATTTTTGAAAATACAAACAAAAATGCTTAATATCCATGGCCATATCCGTGTCCGTAACCGTGGCCGTAACCATGACCGTAGGCAGCAACAGGTGCGACGGCAGCAACCTTGGCGACGGGCGCGGCGTACGCACCGTGGCCATATCCGTGACCGTATCCGTGGCCGTAAGCGGCAACGGGGGCGGCCGCCACCTTAGCAACGTGGCCGTATCCGTATCCATGTCCGTAGGCGGGCGCGGCGTGGCCATATCCATAACCGTGGCCGTAAGCGGGAGCGGCAACGGCGAGCTTAGCAACGGGGGCGGCGGCAACGTGCTTGGTCACGGTCGAGTACGACGACACAACGGGGGCGGCAGCCACCTTCGCTACGGCACCGTGTCCGTATCCGTAGCCGTGGCCATGGCCGTAGGCGGCCACGGGCGCAGCGACGGCGTGGCCGTACGCAGGGCCGGCAACAGCGGCGTGACCATAGACGGGAGCGGCGGCAGCAAGTCCGTATCCGTGCCCGTATCCGTTGTCCATGTCCGTATCCGTGTCCGTAGCCGGTGGCGTGGACTCCCGCAACGGCGGCGACGGCGACGAGGGCGACCTTCTGTAATTAATAATTAAAAGAAGTGGAAGAGGGAAAATAATAAGATGATGAAGAAAGGCAATGATATGTAAATAAATAGTTGTTTGTCTGCGTCTTAGAAGACTGTCTAACACCAGCGATATCTGGACACTAGCGATATCTGGCTCAAGATTAAATTGGCCAGCGGTCACGACTTTTAGCACGAAATCAAGAGCTTCGGGCTCAGTTCAGTCTAGGCACTGCACGGGCGCCTATCGCAGTAAGTGGCAAAATAAACTAAAAGTAGCTAGTACATAGCACACAAAGTTGTTATAGCAAAAAGCACGAGTAGCGGTAGTCCGGCGTGCCACTTACAGCGAACATATTTGCAGTTGATTTGGGTGTTGTGTCAGGGTGTGCAACTGTGAACTGTGTTATCGTGTTGGCTGCCGCCGTCTTATATACCCTTCGCTTCCCTCGCAGTTCCCATGAGTATCCTTTCCCAGCAGCCGGCATCGTTTGGGGCCCTGGAGCCCCGCCGGCGGCCGGGTGGGGGGAAGCTGCGTCAAAACTGGGCCCAGAACATCGCTGAACTTCTCCGGAACCCAATTCGCGCACACCTTCTGGGAACTCAACCTGTCGTGCACAATCGTCCACACCGTTCCCACGCTGAACACTGCCGTCACTACTGACTTTCGCATTGTGACACGCCGATCACTTATTTAGGCTTTTCATCTTATCGATGAGTTAGGCCGTGATTGTCTTGGGGCATAACCCCAACACAGCCGGCGTTTACGAAAACCGGCACCCCTCTTTCTCACTGACTTGTCAGACATACAGTTCTCCCGTATACGGTGAAAATATATATATATATATATATATATATATTCCACCATCCGGCGATGAATATCGGTCGGTTAAACGCCCTTCGTGGTCATAACTATAATAACACGTTGCTGTTCCTTAAAAGCTAAAATTGTTTGGGAATGCCGTGATGTGCTCACTTATTTCTCACTCTTTATATTTTTTAATTCAGAAACAACAGGGCTTGATAGATACATCCAGTTTCTTCCTTCCAGCTATTTACGAGTTTGTCAGCTTAATTAAACGTTTTAACGCTAGTTTTCTAGTTTCTTCTAAACAGAGAGCTGCCGAACCAGATGCCACGATATAACAAATGCTGCATTTAAAGAGAGCGTGTACCATTATCGTTAAATGAACACCACCCTTTACGCAGGGTCTACAATGTTCAAAACGAAACAATGCAGCATGCCCAATGAGCGCAAAGCCAGCAGAGCCGAGCTTTAGGTATCGTCGTAGGTAATCCTGCACCCCACCTAGACTTGTCCACGGGCCTCACTCGGGCAATGAAGGGCTTTGCGCATGCAGTTGATGTCCGAATGCGTTAGCCTCCTAGAAAATATCCTGTTTGTTAAAATAATGTTTGTTAGATAATTCTTTAGGTCTGACATCTCGATGTCGAGACATTTCGATGTATCTCCTCCAAATCTTTGTTTGAGAACACTACTATTGAAGTCTTCCTTAAGTTAAATATTAGATTTATTGATAGATATATTTTCACCACAAAGTGGGAGTCTGTGTGGATCTTGCAGAGCAAGATGACTTTCAATCGATCGAAAAGTCCTCTAGACTCACGTGCGTCTACTCCGGCAATAGACTTAAGAACATTCCAGAACTGACTACAAAGCCAGATGGAGACAACAACGCCTGCGCTTAACAACAAACTAATAGCAGCATAAGTAGCTTTGTTGCTTGTCCTTTTTATGAAAAAGCCACTTGCATAGCAATCAGGGTCCAACGAGAACTAACGGCCGAAGGGCTTCTCAGCGGGCCCCTGTTTCCGATCACTACCTGCACTATAACCCCCCTGAAAAACAGAGAATGCGTCTTATACGAGACAGCGTATATCGGCCGTGGCTTCTCCTCCCGACACGTTCGGCCACTGGTAATCTACTAATTAATGACATAGAATGGACGACACATTAAAAAAACCCGGATTTGAGTTTATCCCTTTTACGGAAGCCGAAGCAAGACTAGCAGCTACATAAAAGCAAAAGAACAGGCCCGCATGGCCTGACCAAATCGTGTACGAGCACTTAAAAGGCAACATACGTATTTGATGCTCCCCATTAACAAAGCTTTACAATATGTGCCTACGCGAGGGTAGAATACTAGATGAGTGGAGAAAGAGCTACATACAGCCTATATATAGAGGCAAAGGAGATGCTACGGACCCAAAATCATACTGAGGCATCTCCTTAACAAGCGTGATATATAAAGTGCTCACTTCACTCATCACCTCGAGGCTCTACGACCGCACAATCGATGAACTTCCAACTGAACAATACGGATTTCTTCGAAAACGCTTAACTGCAGACGCTCTGAAGTTTGTACTAGACCACGTAGAAGAACGACAGGCTCAAGAAGAAATACCCTATGCAGCATTTGTTGATTTAAAAATCGCCCTTGACTGCGTACCGATGGATCGTCTTTAGCAAGTCATTCACAGCAGATACGCAATTGCGGGCCCGATCTATAACCTCGTACGTGATATGTTGGTCCATAACTGCATCTTTATTAAAAACGGCGACCATTACGTCAGGGACCCAATCGTACTGAGAACCGGTGTCGCCCAGGGAGACTCTGTAAACCCATTTCTATAAATCCTATAGATGGTAGGTCCGGTGGAAGTTCTACAAAAAATAAGAGCACCACACGCGTCTTATGCAGATGACCTTTTTACAAAATCCCGCGACCACTTACAGTTATATCTTGCGCAAATTGGATTTTAGAATGCGAACAGGAGCTAGATTTTCAGCAGGCTTCCTATGCAGAGATTTCCACCCGCGAGTATTCAATAAGAGAATGCACTTTTCATTTCAACACTCTCTGTAGGTGGATCTAGAATCCTTGCCGTTGTATGAAGAGAAAGATCTAGGAAAAAGTTAAAGTGACGGAGAAGTTTGCGTATCTATAATTGGATTGAGTTTTTTGCTCCTTGTGAATCTTCTAGTCGGCTATAGGATAATTAATTATTTCTGCAGCAAACGTCAGATCTAGCGTTAAGTTGTATCTGTCGTGATCATTAGTGGTGTGCCCAAGAGTGTTCATGAGCTGTATCTCTCTTTGGGCCGCCCATTCTAGGAAGATCTCTCCTTTCCTTGATACTTCCTTAAAGGCCGTGGGCCGCAGTAAAGTTCCCGTTTACAGTCACTTTGGGTGTTGGCTTAAGAAGTTAAATGCCAAGAGATGCGTTCTGTAATTGAAAGTATTTACAGGTTTTTTTTTTCTCATGAATATTTAGAAACAAATATTATTATTTTCAAGTAAAACACTTCATTGACGGAAAAAACGATGGTGATTACCGACAACCTTAACATAAAGAGTGATGAGTTCGAACCGGGCGCGACGCATACCCGTTCTCGAAACAGTCGTTTTTAATATAATGGTAAATTTGGACTAACCACAAAATTTGTGCTGTACACTGCAAGTACTCTCACAGTGCAGTAATCGTAAAACCAAATTTCGAATTAACAAGTGACGACAAATTGAGACATTATTCTTAAATAGGTGGCTTTATTATACAGGTGTACATTTTTGAAAATACAAACAAAAATGCTTAATATCCATGGCCATATCCGTCTCCGTAACCGTGGCCGTAACCATGGCCGTAGGCAGCAACGGGTGCGACGGCGGCAACCTTGGCGACGGGCGCGGCGTACGCAGCGTGGCCATATCCGTGACCGTATCCGTGGCCGTAAGCGGCAACGGGGGCGGCCGCCACCTTAGTAACGTGGCCGTATCCGTATCCATGTCCGTACGCGGGCGCGGCAAGCGCGGCGTGGCCATATCCATAACCGTGGCCGTAAGCGGGAGCGGCAACGGCGAGCTTAGCAACGGGGGCGGCGGCAACGTGCTTGGTCACGGTCGAGTACGACGACACAACGGGGGCGGCAGCCACCTTCGCTACGGCACCGTGTCCGTATCCGTAGCCGTGGCCATGGCCGTAGGCGGCTACGGGCGCAGCGACGGCGTGGCCGTACGCAGGGCCGGCAACAGCGGCGTGACCATAGACGGGAGCGGCGGCAGCAAGTCCGTATCCGTGTCCATGTCCGTATCCGTGTCCGTAGCCGGTGGCGTGGACTCCCGCAACGGCGGCGACGGCGACGAGGGCGACCTTCTGTAATTAATAATTAAAAGAAAACGAAGAAGAAAAAGGAGCAGAATTAGATGATGAACAAAGACAATTATGCAAACAGGTAATTGTCTCTCTGCGTCTTCGAAGACTGTCCAACACCAGCGACATCTAGACACCTGCGGTTGCTCAAGATCGAATCGACAAACGCCACAGCAAGCACGTTTTTTAGAACGAGACAAACCAGCTTCAGGCTCAGTTTGGTCTAGGCACGGCAGGGCGCCTATCGCAGTAAGTGGCAAAATAAACTAAAAGTAGCTAGTACATAGCACACAAAGTTGTTATAGCAAAAAGCACGAGTAGCGGTAGTCCGGCGTGCCACTTACAGCGAACATATTTGCAGTTGATTTGGGTGTTGTGTCAGGGTGTGCAACTGTGAACTGTGTTATCGTGCTGGCTGCCGCCGTCTTATATACCCTTCGCTTCCCTCGCAGTTCCCATGAGTATCCTTTCCCAGCAGCCGGCATCGTCCGGGGCCCTGGAGCCCCGGCGACGGGCGGGTGGGGGGAAGCTGCGTCAAAGCTGGGCCCAGAACATCGCTGAACTTTTCCGGAACCCAATTCGCGCACACCTTCTGGCAACTCAACCTGTCGTGCACAATATCGTCCACACTGTTCTCACGCTGAACGCTATCATCACTACAGACATTCGCAATGTGACACGCCGATTACTTTTCTAGGCTTTTCATCTTATCGATGAGTTAGGCCGTGATTGTCTTGGGGCATAACCCCAACACAGCTGGCCTTTACGAAAACCGGCACCCCTCTTTCTCATTGACCTGTCGGACATACAGTCTTCCGGTATACGGTGGAATATATATATATATATATATATATACACGTATATATATTCCACCATCCGGCGATGAATATCGGTCGGTTAAATGCCCTTCGTGGTCATAACTATGATAACACGTTGCTGTTCCTCAAAAGCTAAAATTCTTTGGGAATGCTATGATGTGCTCACTTATTTCTTACTCTTTATATATTTCAATTCATAAACAAACAGGGCTTGATAGATACATCCAGTTTCTCCCTTCCAGCTATTTACGAGTTTGTCAGCTGAATTACCTATTGAACGCTAGTTTTCTAGTTTCTCCTAAACAGAGAGCTGCCGCATCAGGTGCCGCGGTGTAACAAATGCTGCATTTAAAGAGAGCGTGTACCATTATCGCTGGATGAACACCACTGTTCACGTAGGGCCTACATTATTCAAAACGGAACAAAGCCAGCAGAACCCCGCCTTAGGTATCGTCGTAGGCATTCCTGCACCGCACGCTTCTCTTTGTGTCTTTGCAAGTGTATGAGGCTAGATTTTGCGTTCGTAAAAGTCAACCAATTCCGCACCTGCATCTTTGGCTCTTGCTTCACGACCGCTGTGCATAGGCGTTACCCGCGCAGCATTTGTGGTGTTATAATGGCTTTGCACGCATGTTTCTCCACCAACTCATTCATCTGCACTTATGCACGCTACGTTGCTCCAACTGGATCCACTATTGTCAGGCCACTCTTAGCCACTTAGACTTGTCCACGGGCCTCACTCGGGCAATGAAACGTTTGTGATTGTGAGTTTTCCTTGTTCTAAAACTAAGCCAGCTTATTTGATCAACCTTGCTGAACTTTCAGACATTATTAAGAATGTCTCTATCCTACTTAACGGGCACTTAGAAGGTAGGTTTATCATTTTTTACTTACAAAACCCCCTTATATTGCTGCGTTTGCAAATGTAAGCGTAATGCTGCGTTTTAAGGGAAAAAGCTATTGGAGATCTTTGTATTTCAAATCTACCTAAGCATCGAAGGCTTTGCGCATGCAGTTGATGCCCGAATGCGTTAGCCTCCAGAAAATATCCTGTTTGTTCAAGTAATGTTTGTTAGATAATTCTTTAAGTGTGACATCTCGATGTCGAGACATTTCGATGTGTCTCTTCCAAGTCTTTGTTTGAGAACACCACTACTGAAGTCTTCCTTAAGTTAAATATTAGATTTATTGATAGATATATTTCCACCACAAAGTGGGAGCCTGTGTAGTTCTGGCAGAGCAAGATGACTTTTAATCGATCGGAAAGTTCTCTAGACTTACGTGCATCTACTCCGGCAGTAGACTTAAGAACATCCCAGAACTGACTACAAAGCTAGAGTGCCCAGCTTGCGCGATGCAGCACTCACAGCCATGACTTTTGACGGAGACAACAGCGCCTGCACTTAACAACAAACTAATAGCAGCATAAGTAGCTTTGTTGGTTGTCCCTTTTTTTTAATGAAAAAGCCATTTACATGGCAATCAGGGTCTAACGAGAACAAAACGCCGAAGGGCTCCTCAATGGGCTCCTGTCTCCGATCACTACCTGCACTATAGTATCTCCCCTGAAAAACAGAGAATGCGTCTTATACGAGACAGCGTATATGGGCCGTGGCTTCTCTTCCCGATACGTTCGGCCACTACTTATTAATGACATAGAATGGACGAACATTTAAAAAAACCCGGATCTGAGTTTATCCCTTTTACGGAAGCCGAAGTAAGACTAGCAGTTACATAAAAGCAAAAGAACAGGTCAGCGTCACCTGACCAAATCGTGTACGAACACTTAAAAGGCAACATACGTATTTTATGCTTCCCATTAACAAAACTTTCACAAAATGTGCCTACGCGAGGGTAGAATACCCGATGAGTGGAGAAATAGCTACCTACAGTCTATATATAGGGCAAAGGAGATGCTACAAACCCAAAATCATACCGACGCATCTCCTTAACAAGCGTGATATATAAAGTGCTCACTTCACTTATCACCTCGAGGCTCTATGACCGCACAATCGATGAACTTCCAACTGAACAATACGGATTTCTTCGAACACGCTCAACTGCAGACGCTCTGAAGTTTGTACTGGACCACGTAGAAGAGCGACAGGCTCAAGGAGAAATACCCTACGCAACATTTGTTGACTTAAAAACCGCCCTTGACTGCGTACCGATGGATCGTCTTTTGCAAGTCATTCACAGCATCCTGCCTCTAAAGATTTTAATCTCTACTTATATTATGTATAAGCACATCCACAATGACTTTTTGAGTAGTACAAATGTTCGCGGCTGCGAAGAGTGGCCCTATCTCCACAGGAACAAAAGTAAGCTTGCGGTTATGCACCTAAATGCAGGCACCCTGGGACTTAAAAAGTCGGGACAGTTGGAAAATTTGAGTGGCTTTCTTAGTGATGAGGGAGCGCAAATCGACGCTGTGGTTTTTAGTGAGACATGGCTGAAGGATGTTGACATTCCGGCTTATTCACTTGAGGGGTTTAACTTTTTGCGTCACATAGAAATGTTGACAGGCTTGGAGGTGGGGTTGGAATCTTTGTTCGTTCAACCTGCAAGGTTCTCGCATCTTTTGGGCTAAGCAGTGCCGACGGTAACGTGCAAGCGGTACGTGTCTATATTAAAAAGCATATGGACTTTGAAGGCTATATCGTAGGTTTTTACTCGAGCAATGCAATTTATAAAGATACTTTGCTCAACATTTTGGATGATATTTTGCCCAGAAGCTCCTCACTTCCTTGCCTAGCTCTCGGTGATGCGAATGTCAATTTGTTAGCCGAACCGTCGCCCGCAGACTATATCTCCTTCTTTTCGTGCAGGGATCTGATCCATCTTATCGATCGTGTCACACGTCCCCTCTCCCGCACTTGTATTGACCATATCGCAGTTCGTAACTGCTCCGGCTTTTCTATTGTCCAACCAGCGATTCTCGACACCTTGCTTTTTTCAGACCATCTACCAGTCCCTTGTCTTCATTTCTGATGACGGCGAAGAGGGCAATGCACCTCAGGTTGAATCTCGCGTGCCTTATCGGGCATACGATAGAGCTAGCATCGATCTTTTTAAGCCGCGTCGGCAAATCATCCTGGCTCACCGTGTTCGATGCAGCAGACGTCGACTTAGCTCTTGAGGCTTTTCGAGATATTCTTTTTAACCTCTACGAGTCTTCTTTTCCACTGCGCACTAAAACTCGCAGAGAGACGGCGCGCCGAAAGGATCATTCTCAATTTTCTCCTGGATTGCGACGGCTCCGCCGGCACGCCAATAAGATGTATCGGAGGCACAAAAAGATGAATTCTCCGAGAGTAAACTTTATATCAAGAGAGCCGTAGGCGGTATCTTTGTGGCTTACGCGCCGCTAGAACTGCTTTTTACAGATCACGGTTCGATTCGTTGCGCAGCGACTCAAGAAATCTCTGGAACTTCATCAATAAAACATGTGGTAAACAAAACCGCTCAGTAGAACTGCCTCCCACTCTGACTGTATCTCCTAATCGGTCTGTTACTGAACCACAGAAATTGCCGATGAGCTCAATCGGCACTTTGCAACTATTGGTTCGGTCACTGCCGCGCCTCTCTGCCTACAAGGCGATTTAGCGCCCATACTTGCAGATCTATGGAACCACAAGGGCAATTTCATTGAGTTTTCGCCCAGTGTCTAAGTCCGAAGTGTACTCACTCCTAATCAAACAAAAAGCGAGCTGGAGCTCTGGGGCTATGGGAATACCCGGTAAACTTCTAAAGTTAGCGGCCCCCTTTCATTGTCGGACCCCTGACAAAAATTGTGAATCTCTCCTTTACCTCTGGGATCTTCCCCACATGCCTCAAGGCCTTGTATGTAACTCCGCTCTATAAAAGAAAAGGCGATAAAAACTCTACCGGGCAGCTACCGTCCTATAAGCCTGGTGGATTATGTGTCCAAAATACTAGAAAAAGCGGCTTTGTCAAATTTGAGCAACATTTGGAATCCATTCACTTTTTGTCGTCGCAGCAATTTGGCTTCCGCCATGGTCGTTCAACGGAGCTGGCCCTCGCACATTTATGGCAGTCTGTCGTGGATTCAGTAGAATCGACAAAAATATGTCTCGGAATTTTCCTGGATGTAGCCGCTGCCTTCAATTGTCTCAACCACGCATTCCTCCTACAAATGCTGCACGTATTAGGGTGTTCATCGGGTGCAATCGACTGGCTCCGCTCGTACCTAACCTCAAGAACTCAGGCAGTAAGAGTTGGTACAGTCGAATCTGCATGGAGACCGGTAGATATCGGTACCCCCCAGGGTTCAGTGCTCGGACCTCTGCTGTTCTCAATCCTCATCAATTTTATCCTCTTGAATATCCAGAAAGAAAACTTGGGCAAGCCGATCGCTTTTGCTGATGACACAACGTTACTTTTTCGGCTCAACGCTTCCGAAATCAATTCGGAGTTGCCTTACCTCCTCTCGCAAGTGGAAACAGTTATTTCAATCTTCAATAAATTTGGTCTTGCTGTTAATACCAGCTAGACCAACGTTATTTTATTCCGAGCCCCCCAGCTAAGGATGCACCTTAACAGGAAATTCTATCTAGCAGGGAGTGAGTTGGTCTTTTCTGACACCGCAAAATGCCTCGGGCTTATACTACATGAGTTCATGAGTTGGCGTGCCATCTGGACTATATCAGGCCCAAATGCTATGCCATAATCTCAACGCTTTTTCGCATGCGGCTTATCGGAGTACCTATAGATGGCCTTATAATGGTATACAAAACACTGTTTTTGCCAGTTCTTCTCTACGGTATCCTTATATGGGGTAGTGGGCTTCGAGGTAGTTCTCGTAGGGCTCGTATAATACAAAACGACGCTCTAAGAGCTGTATTTGGCAGGCGACGCAGAGACTCCGTCAGTGATCTCTATGGGGTACATAATCCTCCTCACGATCGATTCATTATATTTGCTGAAGGTTGCCGTGCTGGGCTTTAAAATTACTCAGAATATTATTCCCTACGATGTTTCTTTTCCTCTTGTTCCCTTGTTTCGTAGAACCTCGAGGCGTGCCACAACATTCGTAGGGCCATTAGTTACTAAGAGATGTAGTCATCAAGCTCTTGCGTTCTCGCTTGCCCGTGATATGGAGTAATATACCACAGCGCATTCGCCGCATCACTTCCCTGAATTGTTTTACACGTGAGGTCCAGAAATGGTTACTCCACTAGTGGGTGTTGACATGGCGGAGGAACACGTACTAATTTGTGTTGTGGTTAGGAGGTCTGATTCTGCAAGGTGAACAAACTTATTTGTGATTGCCATGGCTGACAGCAAGATA